>CM061535.1:43279637-43432732 GCA_030545055.2 Neoaliturus tenellus | reverse complement strand
GTCACACCCGTGACGTCACACACTCCACCTCGTCACCGTATGACGTCACACATACGTCATCACACGTCACAAATACGTAACCACTGATTAAAAACCGCTGAATTTGCGTTTGTCCTGAAAGCCCCATAATGCCTCTACTCAACAGCCTTGCTAGACACCCAGTATGCGGTCTATCATCAGCTAACTCTGGCTCATTTCTTGTCTGTAGGACAGCAAGAATCGCAAGGCGTGGTCCGTGATGTTGGAATGCGGGGCTCTCAATGACCTTTCACACACGCACCACTTGATCGCACACACGTTTAGCCTCACAAACGCTCAATCGCACACGCTCGAAAACACGATCGCCGGTCTCTAAATCACTTCGTGTAAGATTATCCGCCAGGTGGTTTCCCCTGAAGAAGTTTGACTCTCGTGTTCAGAGATCGCGTCTGACATGCCAGTCAGGTTCTGCGCAACCCTCTGGCCAGAGTGTGGAGCCGAGATTATACGAATGCTTGAATGATTATCACGGGACCTTGACTTTTTATGTGGACGACGTCATGGTGAGATGGGTTTATCTCGAAACAGTTGAAAAGGGTCGCCAGACTAGTCTGTTTGAGTCATCTTACTTTTTGTGCCACCTTTTGGAGTGGAAGATAATCCAGTGGAAAAAAATCTAGGTTCTGTAGACTCACGTTAGGAGGGAGTTAAAGTGATAGAGCTATTATTTTGTCTGCGCAGTCAAATGCGGCCGTTGCGGGGAACCTACCTGAACATGGTTCACATTGTTGCACAACATATAACCATTCAGAGGTCTCGCGGGTCAAAATTGAGGTTTAGCGAAAAAATAGAACTAGGTTTATCTTGTTTTAAAAACCCCTCACACTTTTAAAGGACTTAAAATAATAGCACTGAATGGGAGCAGGCGAAGCACTGCATGACGTTCTGAGATGAGCCCTTTCACCCCCTTTTAAAGATGAAAACCTATACATAGACTATCATTGTTGTTGTATAAGTAATTTTAATGGTATTAAGTGAAGACGTTTTTAGCTAACATTTATTGACAAAGAACATAATTTACAAAGACTATGAATATAACATGACGAGATCCATCCGACACATTAAATTTCTGACGTTTCACCATAAACAATTCCGGTATATACCATTTACCAACAACGCTTAAGACGATCTGAGACAATTCATTCTAAGATTTTTCCAAGTGTGGCAGGATTACGACTTGACTATAATTTCTGACATTACCTGGATCCCCAGATTCCAGTATCGGGAAAGTACATGTACATGTAAGTTTGAGAACTCTATGAAAATCTCCTTCGACTACAGGTTTGTTGAATATCTGCTGAAGAGGCTGTGTCAGCATGTATCTAGGCTACGCTGTTTAAGAAGAATTGTGTACGTTATCAGATGCACTACCTTCAGTAATGACAAGAACTTTGTTCTTTCCCAACAACTCGTCTTTAGTAAACCGACCCCAGAGTTCCAGATCAACGGTAACCCAGATTGAGTTGACAATTGGGGAGTTGGCAAAGTCGAGATAAAATGGAGAATCGTGGGCAAGGTCAAGACCCGATTGTGGAGGGGGAGGGGGTCGATCGTGTACAATATGGAATTTTTATGATTTTTTCATGGCAGGTGAGCCATAACAAGCGACACATTGTAAGGGCGAATAGGTTAGCTTATCCATAAGAATATTCATTTTCTGAAAGTAAACGATTCCCAAATAATAATCTACTACCATTAGTCACTAAAGGTTTAAGATGTTTTTTTTCATTTGTTTTTCTTTATTTTGAGTTTTTTAACAACTATTATTGTATATATTCTCAAACTTGCACTTGTACTGTACAGTATGGAGTGTGTACTGTACTTGAAACACCACTTGAACACTATTTTTTATGATGATTGGAAAGTTAATGTTTTGTAAAAAATATACATTTCCAACTAGTCATAACACAGATAAATGCTCGAAAACAATAAATCGAAGCAATTATTTCATTTTTAAGATAAGCAGTTGAGAACAGATCTATATGAAAAATCGCAACGCCAATTTAAACTTTTTTATTTAATGCCATTATTCATTTTGTTCAGAATGAATATTTGACATTACGATTTTGAGGATGAAACAAGTTAAATAAAGTTGAACAAGTGAAATAAAGTTTTATTTTGAGTAAAGTAAGATTTAAAAAATTATTTTTAACTTTTAAATTATGACGTTCTTAGATTCTAAAGTAAAAGAGGTCTGTTGTCGCTTTAATCTTCATGTTGGGGCACATATTATAGTGACGCTCATGATGATAGCTGGCTTGTTAGGTGCTTCTTTCATGATTTGTCTGCAAATCAACGAACTCATTGCAAATAAGACCCAAGAGGATGGTCAACCCTTAGGGCAACCCAAGGTTACAGTTTTATTCTAGTCAATTTTGTTGGTGTTGGACTACTCGTTATTGTGATTGTATGAAATGAAGATGGAAAAGGTAACAAGATTTACTGCAGTTTATACCTTCTACCCCAGAAACCTCGGTAGAAGATATTAATCAAGGTTTGTTTTAAGTTTTAACCTCAGTCCAATGGTATAAGGTTCTATGTGCTTCTGTGCCTTACAATCGTTTTATACAAATATTCTATTAATTTCAACAGTAGAATGGCGAAGAGATTATGATAGCTGAATCTTGAAGCCTTAAACAAAGACTATAAATCAAAGCCAGCGTGAAAGTGCAATTTAAATGTCTATGGGTTTTTATTTTCCTCAGAAGGAACATATTCAACAGATATTAATATGTAAAATGTAATGAAAATAAGTCAAGTTGAGGTTTCATTTTAGTCTTCACTTCGTTCTTAGATGCTTAAAATGTCCAAAAAACTATAATTTAGACTTAACAAGAGAAAATGATTAGGTAACGACTTGAGGCGACACTTTCTTTTAAATGTAAGAAACTTTCGTTTAAACTATGTTACACCGGAGTGAAGTAATAAAATAAACTATGTGGCCGGTCAGGTTAGGGCGGGGGGATGCAGTGTAGGACGGTAGAACTAACTGTGTAGCTGT
The DNA here is from genome assembly GCA_030545055.2 of Neoaliturus tenellus. NCBI lineage: Eukaryota > Metazoa > Arthropoda > Insecta > Hemiptera > Cicadellidae > Neoaliturus > Neoaliturus tenellus. Next base: position 43,429,692 of record CM061535.1, on the reverse strand, counting down.
GTAGCTGGCTGGACCAAGACATTTCAATGTCCTTGCCAGCAGCAGAGAAAGCCCGTCCTTGTGGCACTGACTGCATTGTCTAGCTGAGAACTGAGACCGCCACTATAGACCTCTAAAACCATACAGGATAAACAACTTAATAACTTTTATAACTGGTGGTTAACTTTCAAATTTCTTATAGGACACCCTGTATTTTACGCTTTTATACTTTTCATGCAATTTAAGACGTGCTTATTACTTGATATATTTTTTCTGAACTTATCCGTCAAAGAGATAATGACAGCGCAGGTTTCATTTCTACCCCATAAGGATTACACAAGGAAAACTTTGACATTATTATTATTATTTTAGAAAAGGTTACGTTAAACAAAAACATTTTAAACATAAATTAGACTTAAAATTCTATTTCAATTAAATTTTAAACTTGAAATAGGTGATTTCTTACATTTTTAATATATGTTTGCCGTACTTAAAATTTAAAATACATATTTTGTGAATAAAATAAAAATAAAATAGCACTTAAAAACCATTTTATGTTTAAAATGTTTTTAAGTAACCATTTCAGAGAAAATCCATGTTTTCCTCATGTAATCCTTAAGGGGTAAAATTTAGACTTGCGCTCCTTTTATCTATTTAACTGCTTACCTTAAAAAAAAATAAAATAAAATAAAACCTGTCAAAGTTGCATACAAATTAAAAAAAAAATAACATAAAATACAAAGTGCTCCATACGAAATTTTAAAGGTAAGCCTATAAAAAAGGTACTGTACCTGTAAAAAATAGGAATAACAATAGTAAAACCAACATTTATTGTTTTCTCTAAATCTTATAGCTTTTTAGATGCAATGGTGATACAGTTAAGTTGTCTATCCTATGCATAGGCTGCTAATACAATTAATTGACTTTTGATACAGAGCCTGCAGTACTTGTCATCTTGGATTTTTATTCCCATAAAACTCATGTTAAATTTGAATCGTCCGCTATGCCTTTAATATTATTATAAAAAGATTCATCTTTAGGTAATTTTAAAGGAAATTTTAATATCTATGGGACTATGGAAAAACCACGACTATACAGAGGGATTTCTGAGATTAAACTACAGAAAATGAGTTGAGAATAGGCCTTGTTTATTAATCCATAATATAAAAGCGTTTATTTTCATAGTGCCCTAGATATAAAAATTTACTTTAAAATTACACAAGGATGAATCTTTTTCGACCAATAGTAAATGTGTAGCGGGTTTCATATTTAACATAAAAATTAATCCGGGGAAAATTCAAGGTGGCAGGTACTTTAGACTCTTAACACGTAGCCGAATACATTGCAAACGCAATACTAATGTTGACAAAAAAGGAGCACAACCTAGTCGTGTCTTCGTGTAGCTTGTAACTTGGAAAATGTCCATCCGTGAATAGGCTAGGTAAAAGTTGAGAGAAGAGTAAAAACTGAAAAATGTGAACTATGTTACGGTGGGCTTCAATATCTGTAGAGGGAACAGAATGTTGTGTTTCCCTATGCTATATGACTTCCTTTAAGGTGAACAGAGTAGTGGACAGCGAATGATAATATGCAGCTCAGAAGATCATGCAAGAAACATATAGAACTATATATAAGATAATATTAATTTTTAAAACCGTTGTTTATTTAGTCCCAGGATCGAGATGAATGGAGGATAAGTAAAAAAGGATTTGCCTCTTGTCAATAGCTCCAAATGGTCGAAACGACTATAAAAGAAGTTACAACCAATTGGAGTTATTGAGGAAAGGTAAATACTTTAAGCGAATTTCCCTATAGGGAATACGCTATTAAGGTAGTAGTCATGGTAAGACCTAAGTCCGTGACCGTGATACTATTTCGTTTTCAGGTCCTTATAGTAGCCAAAAACACCGTTCGTTCAAATTCATATATATGTATGTCCGTTAACATGATAAATTTTGAGCGGAAATTCCGATTTTGATGAAATTTGGAACAGGGGTTTAAAGCAGCGTCTACTTGAATGAGTTCCCGAACCAGAATGATCGGACCATAGGGATGGGGTTTTGTAGTGTTTTATAAGGGTAAATAAACGGTATCAGTTAACTGACACATACTTTCTCCCACCAATATAAAAAAGATGTTAAAAGCTTCAAACATTAATGTCTTGATGACTCAGTCGGATAGCTACCGGCTGAGCAGCGCTCGTTTGACCCTACGCGCGTCTGTGACTTTTAACAATGTACTGCGTTTACCGCTAAACGAAAAATTGAATTTTCTCCGCAACCACTTGACGTAGAGCAATAATTTAAAATACTGGATTATTTAGTTTTTTGAGCTTGATTTAATGGTGATAAGTAAAATTTATTTCAAGACAACAGCTATTTTGAAAATCCAAAAAATTGATTTTTGAAACACTTTTTATTCCATAACTTTTGAACGCGCATTTTCTCGGAGATGCGGGTGGTGTCATTTTATTCACCATTTTAAGCTTAATAAACCACAAAATTTTAATCAAAATCGTTAGAGCCGTTTTTGAGAAATTTTGATTTTTGACGATTTTTGAGGGTTTTTGGGGGTAAAATACCCTTAAAAATAAAAAATTCAAAAAAATGAAAAAAACGCCTGGAATTATAGTTGAGATGGACCTATGTACCAAATTTCATTAAAATCGGACCATTAGGGCATTCTCTAGCTCTGTTTACATCCTGACACACACACACACACACACACACACACACACACACACACACACACACACACATCACTCCGAAAACCACTTTTTTGGACTCAGGGGGAACCAAAATGGATAAATCCACCAACAACTCAAATTCGAAAATTTTGACGAAAACAATACTTTCTCCATATACTATGGTATAGAGGGAGAAAGTAAAAATGGGGTTTTGGCATTTTTTCACCTTATTTTTTTCAATCCAACAATTTTAACACAAACCATTTTAAAGGGCTAAAAATTACACCATTTAGTATTTTAAAATTTTAACTTAGCTTAAATGGTTATGGAGAAAATCCAAAAACATGTTTTCCATGTTATTCTTATGGGAAATAAATAAAACCCCCAAATGAATCCATAAATCCCTAAATCAATAAAAATCCCAACTTGCTTATTTATTGACATAACTTGATAAAATTTGGTATGCACACTGATTAGGAAGGGTTTAACTTATATTTGCTTACAAGGCCCTCTGGCAGCAAACCTGCCCCCTCACCACCATTATTTTTAGGAGAAAATTTCAAAACCAAAATTCCGTTGGAAATTCGCTGTGTAGGCATAGGTAAGCTGCGACGGGGGTATTATTTTATGTATAAAAATTAAACGAACCCGGTTTTTGAAAATATTTGTATGAGAACTTTTGATTTTTTCTTTTGCCTTTAGCTTTTAGTTTTGCACATCTTATTGATGAGCCATGAACTAGGATTTAAAATGTTCAAGAATAAGAACACTGTAAGCAAGAATTGGGCGAAACAAGAAGAGTCAACCAAGTTACTCTGCAGAAATGGCTCATTAAAATTAGGCCTAATCATGTTTTAATTGCTATAATTCGTATGTAAACTGTATTAATATTAATTGAACATTTAAGACTGTGCTTCACATGTTTGCCATGTTAACCATAGCCTACTGCTTTTGGGCGAAACATGGTATTTTATTCTCTTGTGTCTGACTTCGTTAATCAACCGATTTTCATTTAAACTTGAAAAAGTTAAAATATAACTCCTAGTGACGTCAAATTTTGTTTTAGGTACTCATATAATGTATTTTCACTGATACATCAGGTATGAGGGCCCTATCTCTAACTTTAATCTAGTAGGAAACATATTTTTTACAATAAATATCCATAAACACCGCGAAACAGGGAAATGGCAAGGGAATGTTTTCAGTGTTTTTTTTTTTTTAGAAAGTGTTGATTCTACATGCCCAATATTTCGGATAAGCATCATGTTCGTATGAAATGGAGCAATAAAATCTTAAATTGATCAAGAAATTCTCTACCGTCGTCTGTATAAACGTATCACAAGACGTATCCATAACTTTAGGTAATCAATCACTCTGGAAAATAATTGATAAGGCCTGGCAAATAATTACCTTATATTATGTCTTGTTGTATGCAGGCCAACTTTATATTTATTTTAATGTTATAGAAGACGCCCTTATTAAATAACGTGACTACAACCACCAACACTAAATTAAGGCGGTATTGTGTTTTATTAAAATCCCAGTAATATAATCCTAACTGTTCAATTACAAGTGTAGTGGGTGTGTTGTGAGTGAATTTTGTCATGTGATTACCTCTTTATTATTGTAAAGGGTGTAATTTTTTAGTTAAAATCTTGTTGGGGTTGGCGGGGAATAAGCTACAGAGTTTGCCCTCCTGAAGAGGGCTGAAATGGCTGAAACTGCCATCGGCAAAAGTCCCAATAAATAGTTTCCTAACAATTGTTAAGTATAATAAAAAGAAGATAATTTTTTTTGTCACTCTGGTTATCAGGCTATTACATGTAAATGTATTATGCTACTGGGTACTCAAGGTCATAAAAATGAGCGCAGTCCAAAATGCAATATCTACACTCATTTTTACACCATCTTATTTACAAATTATAAAAGTAATTAACTTTGATCAATGAAGTTTTTCATAAGATGTATGTATGAAAAATCCTATTACCTGTATCTCTTTCTCCTGTATCTATGATTAAATTCTTTTCGTACTCTCTAGAATTCCTTCGATTAATCGAATCTCGCACCATCCCTAGAGATCAACCCCCACTCACAAAAAATGCCCAAAAGTTCAAGGACAGCTGATGTTCGGTAACGGGGGCTCTTAAATTCCTGGGAACAGGTTTTTGTGATGGGAAGGTCGGTCGAAGGCGATGGTCCTGAGACTCGAACGCGCCGCCGCCGCCGCCGCCGCCGCTCCGCCAGGGGCGATTGCCTCAATGCGAATAAAATCTTCATCCATAACTTATCATTCCTGTGATGTTACATGAGTCTGAACTATAGTAATTCATTATGAGATAATTACAGTAGATCGGGTTGATATTTAGGTGAAGCGCTGAGAGAATCAGTCGGTTTCGTTCTACTGTTGCTGTGGCAAAACATCATTAAATATTTACTTCTTTACAGTAATGAATTCATACGAAGTATTCCCTTATAATAAGGTAAAAGGATTAAGTAATAACTTTTTAATCAGCTTTGTGTTAGCTGGGGTAAATTTGTTTTTGTAAGTGTTTGTGATGTAATATTTAAAATGTTATTTACATCAAAGAGCTACTTCATCATGACTAAAACTTACCCACATGCAGGGTCTCTTATCCTCTTATGCTATACCTGAAAAAATATTAAGAATAAAATATAAGAACTAGAACAAGTAATGAATGATACTACACTTTAATAGTGTCAAATTCAGGAATGCACGGTAAAACGTTTCTGTTAGTAGTTAATTGGAAATAACTTTAAGTTAGTATACATTAACAAATACAAATAAGGAAACACACTTTTTATTGAATAGCATTATATCCTATCAATCAGAAAGACAAGTGCCCCCTAATGTGAATTATAGCAGGCAAAATATCTGACAGGTATAGGTTATTTAAGTAATTTTAAAAATAACTTTAATTAAAATAACTTCATTAACTATCGTCGCAATTAGCACCAATAATGATATTACAAGCAACACCAAGAAGAGGGGCATTATACTAATACAAACAAATCGCACAATTAGTTAGTTGATCGTGCTGTTATATCGCAGGAGTCGCTTTATGATACCGATTTCTAGACCAATGGTTGCTCGGCAATTGGCAAGAATAGTCTCATAATAGAAATTAAGGAATTCGCACATAAACTGATTGTTAATGATTCATGCTTTCGTTTCTTTATAGGCCCATAACCTCAAAAGAGTGTGATCGAATCGAATGTGAGTGATAACGACGGTTAGATTAAGCGGCATCGGGTGGTGCCACTTTTTGGTTGGGTGACCACCTAACCCATAAATGGTCGACATGTTCAGTACTTAATTTTTACAATAATTTACCGAATTTATGAGGCTCTTAAATAAAGTAGTGTGCTCAAAAATTGCATTAAGCCCTTGGGCCACTCGTGAGATATTTAGACATCATAATCGTATCGTAGATTAAGAGTCTGCAGTACCCGCCATCTTGGATTTTCTCCCCATAAAAGACTAATGTTAAATTTGAAACGTTAGCTACGCCTTTAATATTTGCCGAAAAGGATTCGTCTTTATGCAATTTTAACGGAAAATTTAATATCTAGGGACTCAAAAGTTTTAATATTATTGATTGTTTGATTAATAAACAAGTAAGAGTACAGTTATCACCATGTTTATTCTAATATGGACCAGTTTTCAGTAGTTTATTCAATGTAAGCATATATTGATATGTACATCAAATTAAATGTCTTGCTTAGCAGAGTATAATGCTACAAACTAGACTTCAATTGGATGACAGCGATGGAAATGGTATAGGCAAACATAGTTTCCATTAAAATCAAGTGGGTAAAACTTAAAAACGAAATTACTTCCGTAATACTCGACCTTTTGGCGTAGGGTTTGAAGCTTATTACTCCAAATGCAAAGACGTTTAAATTGATGTATGATTTAACGAAGGCTAAAGAAGTATCAATTGAAACATCCTTTGAGGGACATCCCTAATGGAAGTTGAACAGCAATCTGCTTTGGCCTCTGTTAAATCATACATCATTTTAAACGTTTTGCATTAGTAGATCTAGTAATAAACCATAAACCGACATCAAAACGTTTAGTATTAAGAAAGTAATTTCATTTTTAAGTTTTACCCAGTTGATTTTAATGGAAACTTTGCCTACCATTTCCGTCGCTGTGATCCAATTGAAGTCTATAGTTTCCAGATTATAGGCCACTCTGCTAAGTAAGACCTTAATTTTGATGTACGTATCAATCTATGCTTACATTATTGAAGATTTTCTTCTGACAAGGCCTTCTATGGTGAGTCGTTCTCCTGACTTGACTTATAAAATGGTTGAAAACGTGAAAAGATACTACATGTTAAGTTACCATCATTCCCCAGAGGAGCCGCGTCCGCACTGGCCGAACATGTTCGCCGAACAAAGTTCTTCCGAACTTTTGTTTGTTCGTTGCTAACCTATTAGAATGTCAATCATATGGCTGATAATTGTTCGTTGGGAATGTTTGTTGATTTTTTGTGTTCGCCGAACAAGTTCGCAACGAATGTTCGGCCAGTGCGGACGCGGCTTTACACACTAGTCAAAAAAGAGTTAAAATAAACAGCGCCGGGCGGATTTTAAAATTCGTCCCTTAAAGTCACTTCCAGGAAATGTCACATGCCTGGAGGAATCGTAAAACAAACAGCTGATATTATTGAAAGCATATTTCCATAAATAAAGGAAAAAATACTACTCACTAAGAGATAACAATAATATTACCGAATAGGTATTACTGAGGGGATTTCAAATTCCATCGTACAATTGAAAACAGTTGCACCAATATAGGCAAATCGCGAATGGAATTTGGCTCATCCGCAACGGCTGTTTAGTCCTATTATCTCAAAAGTGGGACATGTGATTCAATAATACCCGCATCGACGGAAATAATAAGAGAAAGTGGAGGGGCGGTACTGTTAGTGCACAGCCCGCTACCGCTACCACCATGGACAATGCGGTGGTGATAAGGGTGTGGAAAATACGCGGGACGCTGATAACAGGTACAACAGCGGTCACAGCAGATAAATAGTATATTTTCATAACAAGAGTGGAAAGTGTCTTTTCCGGGCCGAGATCGAGTTTACGCGCGAGGCTTTAGCCGAGCGCGGAATTTCGATCAAGGCACGGAATAACACTTTCTACTCGAGTTATGAACGATATTTTTCATCACACTGTAGATAATTAATAATAGTAATTAATTAAATAATGCAAGTTTAAGAAAACCACCTATGGATGCTCAATTGATTTCCGCAGTACAATGAAAACAGTGATTCTGTTTTACACAGCTGATTACATTATTAAGAACAGCTGATTTAGGGAATAATATACTCTTAGCACTGCTAGCGCTACTTGTGTCAGTAATCATAACTAATTACTAGTGTGGAAAAATCAACAGCTGATTTTCCCTCTCTAGAGAGGGAAAACGGTTTTTCTACATTCTCAGCTGGTGATGAATATAGCTGTTTCCCGTACAGTGTGATGAAAAATAAAAATACGTGATTAGAAACAACAGCCAGTGGTGAAAAGGAACCCGAGGTGTTTTGCTATACAGTATGGCAGTGAACGGTTCCTCTTGGCCTTGAATGATACAACACCTGTACTGTTGTACTGTACCCTGCTGCGCATGTTCACTTTTTCAAGGTCAAGCAAGGGTGTAAGGTTGTGTGTACTGTTCTTGTATATAAACTATAGCCATATTTGTTTACTTTTATGAGCATTTTCTACCAACGTTTTTAAAATAATTGAAGATTTGTCTTAGTAAATAAAAAAAATATCATAATTTCAGGATAAACCTAATACTATTATTACCTTTGACTATACACTTGTATTAGAGTGGAAACCCAATGATAAAACAATCTGTTAAATAGAAGGAAGAGCGAAGTGAGCTTCGCGAAGCGAAGTACCGACTGCACCTACGGTCAGAAGACATTATCTGCCTGCTCTACAAGTAAAATCTGAAACCTTTGCTAAAAATGTTCAGTAAAAATTTAGTAAAGAAATGAGATGTTTATTTTTATTCTTAACCGGTTAAAAGAGCTCTAATAAATAATCAATTTAGTATTTTTAAAGTAACTTTACTAGTTCGAGAGAAAATTAAAAAAAAGTTTCCCATGTTTTTCTTATAGGAAAAATACAACCCTCTCTATCTCTATAGTGGTTGAACCACTATAATGGTTGAATATTTTACTGTGCCTTATTATTATACTTCAAGAAAATAGCTCTAACTATGATATTCTAACTAAATGGATTACAAATGAATATTCACAAAAACACAACATATTCCTTGGAACAATGTAACTCGTGATCAGTGAGAGCAGCAAGACGGCTGAGAATGAATGAAGAGACTACAACACTTACAAGCGAATTGCAAATCACAATCACGTTTTGGCGTTCGGCCAGCCACACAACGTGGACATTGTTCATCATTGTCATCCTATCATCATTCGATCATCAAGGCAACCAGGATTGGTCGTCTCCCTCTATTTCGGTGTCATTAAGAAGTGGTATAGATTACTAAATGACCTAAAAGCATGGATATTGTTGTACAGTAGACCTAGTCCATTAAGAAATGTATATTCTGAGGTATTTCCCAACGTAGAAAGTTCACAAACTAGTTTCGATCAGAATAAAGGAATAGAGCAAACAAGCAAACTTATTGTTGGATGATGAAGGAAATGAGGGTCCAGTTACTCCCAGATCGTTGGAAAATCAGCTGTATCCATGCGATTGGGTGGAAAGCGTGACTTCGCACAGTTCGCTGGGACGGTGCATGGGCAACGGGCAACTTACCTCCTGCAGTTCTCAAGCCAAGTCCGATAATAAAAATCAATATGTTATCCTATACGCCTATTCTTTGAGTACTGATTAGATTGGTTTATGTGCAAAAATATCAGCTAAAATTATTTTAGATAAGGAATGTCTCGCCAGTTTGTTTTCAGTATTTTTCATCGAGTGCCAGTAAAGCCGCGTTTACACTGGAGTTGGAGACCGGAATTGCAGACTTTTATCGGCAATCTCGATTGCAGACGCACTAAAACAACTGCAACTCGCGTTGCCGACCGGAGTTGCAAACCGAATTTTCGAGTCGGAGACCGAATTTTGGTTTTCCGACCGGAGTCGGTAAAGATCAAAGGCGGTTGCCAACCCCGGTCGGCAACCCGAGTTGCAGCGCCTATTTGATCTGCAACTTGAGTCTGCAACTAACCCCGCCACCCCTCCCGCCCATCGGCTACGTCGCTACGTCACTTCCTTTCCCATCAATCGGCATTATACACACTGACTGATGGCTCGGTTGCAGGTTGCGGTTGCAGAAGCAAACTGTGTACAGTTGCAAGCTCAAGTTGCAAACTTCTGTCTGCAACTAGCGTCTGCAATCGAGATTGCCGATAAAAGTCTGCAACTCCGGTCTCCAACTCCGGTGTAAACGCGGCTTTAGGCAAGTTAGGCAGTTCCCACACTACAGACATGAATTGTACATTTTTAAAATTAGTTTTCTCAAATTAATGACCCACTATGAGAGAGGTAAGCCTGTTTTACAGTATTCTCTGTAAGTTCTTCAATGTACCGATCTGCCTCACGTTCCGCGTGACTTGGGCCCCAATCATTGCGACCTTTCGACTGCGTCCCAAGAGAAACAGCGCATGAGATGAGAGTTGCACTCATTCTACTCCCATCGAAAACTGTCCCGCTTGTCTCAATCCTACTTCGTATCGCTTTGCTCCGCCAGTTATATATTGATTGATAGTTGTAAAGCTACCTGATGATTGACGGATATCACTTGGTTTATAAATTGTTTTATATCTAAAGCACAAAAACTACAATGTAGTAAAGAGCTGTTGTAGCAGTTGGCTGATGAGCTTGATTGATCAGTAATTGTAAACAAACTTTAAGAGTCATCTTCACCTTTGGGCTGGTAGCCCATTGTTGCACAGTCGGCAATGCTATAGCCTAACCATACGGCTTTTATGCAAAACATGGTATTTTATATCCCTGTTTCGGACGCTGTTTTTCAACCGATTTTCTTTAAGCTTGGTAAGTGTTTAGTTGAATAGTTATATTAGGTCCCTCATGCCTCAACATTTTGAAAATATAAAAATATTACTGAGGAAAATCGAGTTACTCTGTGACTTCATAGAGAGTAATATTTGTTAAATTTTTATAAAAAATTGAGCTATATGAGGAACTTGATATAGCTATTCAACTAAACACTTACCAAGCTTAAAGGAAATCTGTTGAAAAACAGCGTCCGAAACAGGGGAATAAAATACCTTGCTTTGCATAAAAGCCGTATTCAACATTGCCGACAGCGCAACAATGGGCTACCAGCCCAAAGGTGAAGATGACTCTTTAAGGGTAAACCCTGACTACAAGGAAAAACTAATACAAATCCTCTTCATGGTTTCCTTTAACTCGTAGACGTAAGCCTAAGTATTATGTTAAACAAAAACAAACATTTATTTTTAAACACCTTACTTGAGTATCATTGTACAATTACAATGCTGACCTTTATTTTTTTTTTTTTTAACGAAAACTCTTCGTTAAAAGCAAATGGTCTCACTGAATGATCCAAATATTAAGCCTACTACAGTGTCTAAATTTTAAAGTTTTGAAGTCCGGACAACTGATTGCAAGACATAGTGTCATCTCTAGCAATTCCAATAGTGGCTGCAATCAAATTACTTGGTGTCCATATTAAAAAGACCAACAAAAAAACAGCTTGTATTGGGATCTCAAAAACTAGAAGATTTTTAGAAAACTTTAAATTTAGGGAGTCAACAATTTTTTATGATGGTAAAAATTTAATTCCATCTCATTGCATATGCCCGCTATTTTCCAATATGCTGGCTAAGTGTAAAATTTCTTAAGAAACCCCAATCTTTATAACTTTTTTAAATTTTCACCCAATTTTAAAACTGTTGTACTCTTTAGTATCAATACCTACAATGTCTGATTTTATAAAAAATATAGTATTTTATCATGTGAAAAAATGTGGAAACCTTAGGATTTTACGACATTTTAGAGAAGGGTATTTTTTGTTATTTTTTATAGGTTTATCCTCGAAATGGAGAAAATTATTTGTAATGTCTCTTAAGTGAGGGAGAAGTGGAGAATTTTCATGAAGTCAGGTGAGGAATTTGAGTAGTTGCACCTGAAAACTTTGAGAACACTGGGTGTATAAATTAAAGTAATATCAAACAGTTAATTAATGCTATTACTGTAGTACGTTCGTTCTAGGGTTGAGTATAAAATTGCCTTGATTGAACAGGGCACATAAAACCATTTCGGGTACCCGTATCGTATACCTTAAACCACCGTATACCGTATACAGGGTACATTAAGGGTGCGCTCTACCTTGGCGTCCAAATCGTCGAACGAGACTGTTAACTTTCGCTATACGCGTAATCTCACATTTTGGAAAATATATGAAGGGTGATTTTAAATATTGTTACTTTAATGCTTTTTTGGTTTCAGTGCGAAATCGATCGGTGGTCTAATAACGATGTTTTTGAAATTGCAGACCTTTCGCATTTCCCTTCTTTTTACCAATCTTATTGCAGATTCTTGTTATTAAGTACTCACGTATCGTCTTATTTTTCCTCAAAAAATTATTTTTAATACGTTAAAACTTGATACAAAAACGCTTTATAGAAATGTCAACATTATTAGCAAGCACCCTGCTTAGTAATTTAAATTAATATCGAAATTTTAAGACGATAGCGGGGTACAAAATTTTATACGAAAGGAATGACACCATAATATTTTAAATCGGTTTACAACTGGGTCGACAAACCCGGAGATTCCAAACCCTTGCATCCGCGCGCAGCAGATGGGTAGGCCTGGAGCGCACCCTTAACAGAACCACAGAAAAAGGAAACGATATCGTTTCCTTTTTCTGTGATAGAATTCAGTCGTTTTTGCGATGGTCAGATTTAATTTATGTTTAAAAACAAAGATTGGACTATCGACCGCATCTGTTTAGGGTACTAAGTTTGCTGGTTACATTTCGCCATTTTGGACAATTATTTTGTACAATAGCACTAAAACCAACATTTTTATTTTCACAAATTTCCACAGTTTCAAAAATTACATCCATGCTGGGGCAGGTACAATACACCTAAATATAAATAACACAACTGAGAAAGCGAACTACGAGAAAGCGAATATCAGAAGTTTTAATTTAATTTAAAGACTAACTTCATAGTCAATGCTAATACCATTTTAATCCCAATGCTAATTATTTAACCCTTGAAGGAGATATTGAGGGAGATGTTGAACGAAAACAACCATGGTGCTCAAAAATTTCTAAACAATTGATTTAGTTTTTAACTGACAAAAACATTAGAAAGTCACCAGAAAGTTTACTAAACATGTATTTACCAACTTATGATTAGACTAGCTAATAGGATAAATAGTAAAAAAAAAAACTGCAGCAATTCAAAGGAGGTTTATATAAATTTTATTATTGGCAAGAATTCTATCAATTACAGTGGCGGCTCGCCCATAAGGACTCCCGGACGCCGCCCCCTAAAGAATTTACTAAAAAAATCAAAATAAAATAAACTAACAAAAATATTAATATAAGAATATTTAACAGAATGACAGTTGTATATGTCATAAGTTGAAGATAGAAACAGATCGTACCGAAATAAATGGAAAATCGACGAAGATTGTGGCTCTAATTCTACCGCGGCCGGCTCGGGCTGGAGCGACGGACGCCGGCCACGGCGTCCTAGCGCTCTTGTAAAATCAAATGGAGACGCGCATACGCGCACCTCACTCGCACAGGCACACACAACGGCTGCCTAATGCAACGCTCTGCCCGGCGCCCTAGGCTGCGCGCGCCACTGCTCCAGCCACTGCTACCAACCGAGCAGTGCCAAAAATGTGACTGTCAGTTCCCTCGCGTTTCAGTCGTCCGTCTGGGTTCTTTTGAGCGTAATGTTGTACGTGTTGGTGTGCGATGTGTTGAAATAGTGAATTATATAGATTTGTGAGGAAATGTAAATGGATGATAGTGAAATGGGTGACTTTGGAGATGAGCAACATTTACACCAGGTAAATCGTATGGTAGGTAATAGAATGGAAAAAAGCATTGAATATTAGAATTACTTTGAAGAACCCGGTGATTCCAAGGCCCAATTTAGTTATTAATCAAATGCAAAATTGAACAAAGAGAAAAATCGTTTTAATCAAAAGTGTTTTCGAAATGTATACAATTATGCCAATTGGCTCTGTGGCTGTAAAATTAATAACTCGTTTTTCTGTAACACTTGCTTGATTATAGGGATTCAGGATCTTGACTTAACCATGAGTGGCATTTCAGAGATTAAACATTTGAACTAAAAAGTTAAGACATATAAAACGAGTGACAAACACAGCAATGCGTGTATAGAATTTGATTAAGTACTTGGAAGGCCCGACATTAGATTTGCGACATTAAATAAAACTATAGGCCTACAAAATGTCTCGAGAAATGCAGATTTTTTATTTATATTTATTTATTTTTTTGTCTGGATTTCGTTTAGCAAAATCATTGACTATGTATTCATATTCAATCTCAATATAATCCCAAATTGTGATGTGTCCTTTAAAGTAAATAAAACAATTGATTGTATTGAGGCTTTCAGTTACGATAAAGAATTTAATCTGAAGTACAAAAAACAAGAAATTCCCCTGAACTGGATTAGTCCAGTGTGTAAACAATAGCGTACCTGAACCCAGACGTAAACATGGTTTGAAGACCGGAAATATATTGTCGCAAAGGAATGTGACATCTTAACATCCAGGGTACGTAGCGGACCGCTTTAAATTCTTAGAACACACCTGTCTGCGGCAAAACTATTTCAGTTTGATTTGTTTCCTCAATTCAAAAACAAATGTCACGAAAAAGAAGTAGGCCAATGCATTTAAACGTATTCAAATCAATAAATAAAATTGACAGAAAACCAATGCTTGTTTTAGGTCAACTGACCTAAAAATTGTCATCTCTGTTGTACATAACTGATAACTGCAGAGTGATAACTTTTCGTCAGCAATTGTGATATTAAGATTTTTAGGCTACATTGCAATTTAATTCACCTTTGCGATCGAATTATTCCTGTTCGATGGAGTAAATATTATTTATTGACACAAGAGATAACCGTTTTCCTGAAGAAGAGACATTACTTATCTTCACTTTCGTGAATATAAATAAAATAATTATAAGAGCCCCTCCACCGTCCCTAACTACCGGCCGCCACTGATCAATTATGCAATTTATAAATAGCCTAGAAAGAATTTAGGTCTCAGGCGGGGGCAGCCACCCCCTCAGGAAAAAATTGTTTGCCCGAGCAACCCCGCAGGGATCGTCGCAGGGATCAGCCCCTGTTGGGCCTCTCCCTGGGTTGCCACCTTCATGATCGTGGTCAACCGACAAATGTTGTTATAACGATAATTCGTAGGGGGCGATTATATCAGAAACATTATTTGACCAGAGGGCGGGAGCTAAAACATTCTGTGTCAAATAAATACCCAAAGGGCGATATCACAAAACGAATTTGTTAGGCTACAGTTATTATTTTACTAACATAACAATATAGTTTCGTTCCTAACCCCCCCCCCACCCCCCCCCGATGTAATTATAATTTGCAGTAACCTTGTAGCGCTAAGCGTCGGTAAGGAAGTAGGCCTACAGTACATTAGTTTGTTGTTTACCAAAGGCGCCCCCAGACCGCGCAACTATCATTGACTATGAAGTCAATGCAACTATTTTGTCAAGAGGTTTTAGCACTGGGAAAGCAGTGTATCGAATGTACTTAAAATGCCATGTACTTCGCATTCCTCTCTTTTGCATATTTATAGTGGAGGCATGTGTACAAATTATGTACAAAAAATGTACAAATTAGATACATTTGTATGAATTGTAGTTACGAAAATTAAAAAAAAAAAAAAAAAAAATGGGAGGAAGTAGCGGTGAATTAAATCTTTCTCTAAAAACATGATATTTCTATTAGGCGTTTAAGTATATTAATAATTTTTATGGTTTCTAAACTAATATTCACTTGTGAGTCATGATATTAAAATGCCTGGGCTGAACTACTAAATTATTTTACCAGTTGATTCGCCATCACCTTACGAACCGGTTACGAACGGTTCCTCATGAGCGTCCAGACAGTTCTGCCGCGGCCTTCGAACAGTCCCAGTCCCATCTATAGCTTAGGCATACTGTCGATTGTAAACCCATCAAATGGTCAGTGGAAGAACAAAAACACAGGTCTATGCAGTCGAGTGATTTGGAAGAGTTTTTATTTTTCATATTGTATTATTTATAGACGTGATAAATAACAATGTGCCTATTTTATTGGTTTAGGCCCTACCCATTTTCATATTGTTATTGGCTTTAATGTCAGGAATACAAATTATTTGTACCATAAAAAATTAATCAACTTTTTAGGCTAGAAATTTTCTCGCAAAATGAATTGAACTTTTCTTGAAATGGTAAAAATCGATCAGTATTGTTGCACGTCATGCCCTTGACCTATATGTCTGAAAGTATATTTCAATTAATCAACTATGGTGGTCTTGGAGTATTAGCTATGGGCACTTCTATGACTTCTTGCACTTATCAATGCATCTTACTACAGATTAATTAACTCTTTTGTCTGTGCTCTGACTTCCAGACAACATGGGTGCTCCAGCCTCTAAAGGTTTCCATTAGAAACGTTGTCTTACTCGTATTTCGATAATTCAATGAAGGTTTGTACTGAAAAGTTATTAAACTTGTTCACTATAACCTGCCCCTTCAAAAATGAAAATTACATGTGATCAATACCGGCCCTTTCCTAATCAAATCGATTGTTTCTCATTGTCGTCTGTTATCGATTGGTACTCGTAATACTTATAAGTTATTGAATAATATAAAAACTATTTATCATGCATATTCATCAGTAAGCCTATACGATTGTGCTTCATGGGTACTCTTGAAACAAAGCATTTCGTGGACTTGACAGTTTGCTGAACCTTTATCATCTTACCGTATTCATAGTAGTCTTAAGTTTGTTGAACGGATAATAGTTTGATTTAAGAAGAAATTTTGAAAAATGAATCACTAAAACGCTAACAACTAATATAAGGATCTTAGAGAGACTGAAGATGTTTTCCGTTGTGGGCAGGAAAACATGACGCCGTGTAGAGATAAACAAGTGAAGTGATCACCGATGGTGAATCAACCGCGAGAATCCGAGAATCCACCCTACCCGTGTTTTAAGGAAAACATAGCTTATATTTCAAGTTAACACTTCCGCATAAACAGCATACGAATGTAATATTTTATTAAATAAAAACTTGCTACACTAGGGGTTTAGTTATTTAGAATAAAGTATTTGTAATGATTTTTATAAACGTGAGAATGATTCTGTTTTTTAAAACGCTTATGAAACATTATCAATAAAATACAATGATTACAAATAAAGGTTCGAATAATGAGCAATATAAGTACCGTATCATATCATGCATTATTGCAACTGGAATTCATAGTTCAAAATGTCATAAACTTTAACAACAAAGTTTACTTTAAATCATTAACATGTGAGAAATAACTTTCGACCCATAACATTCCCTCAATCTAAAACGAAGAAAACCCAAATCTTGTTCTAGTGAAGTATTTACGAACCTGATAAACATGACGATGCGCTTCAAGCCGCTGGCACGTATATCCTGTAGCAAGGCACTACTTGGCGAGGCACTACGCGGTGGACATGTTCACAGTCTTACACTGAACCGGCGACTGACGGCGACGGCTCACGGCTGGCGAGGGAGAGGACAGGACAGGGGTCCGACAGGGGGAGGGGGGACACCGCTACATCGCATACCCTGGCAGGCACAAGCACAGGCTGAGGCTCACCGCTAGTCCGCTACTCGCAGCGGCACACGGCCCGGGCGCGGGCACAGTCGCCGGTCACTCTTGTTTGGATAATTAAAACCCTCCAGAGGTCCCTTAAAATTAAACGCTGTCTCTCGCTCAATGAGGTTTCCTCCGGGGTTCCAATAAATACACAAAATGTATTCTAAATAGCCTACTTTTAATGTTTGAAATAAAAACAGAAAATTATTATAAAATAGATGGCACGCTATATCTGCAAAACAGAGCAAGAATGGCAAAGTTAATTTAACAAATGTAATTTATCATAACTATAAGTACAAATAAAAAAGCTTTGGTATAAAACTCAACTATCGGAATATATAAAAAAATACTATGAGGTTTCCCTGCATAAAGCAAAAATTAAATATTATAAAACGATACAACAATCAATTCAAATGTACATGGAAAAATAAAACTTTACTTCGAATAAAAACAAATCTAAAATGGCAACTGTAGCCTAAACAATTAAAAATAACCAAATAAAAAACGATCGCACACGGACTCTTCCTCCGGGTTCACAAAACACGCAAGAGCGTTCACGGAGGGATCGTCCAGCACCTCGGGTTAGCGCTCGCCAAACTGACCCTGGTCGCTGAAAGCGGGATAAGGGGAGGTCAAAATGCATGGTGAGGGGGGGGGGGTGGCTGACAGCTACACAATAGTAAAGTGCTGTCAAACCCAAGATAAATATTTCCCACGACAACAAATGTTGACCCGGAGGATTCCTCCGCTAAGCGTCCTCTCGAGGGTTAAGTAACAGGAAATCCTCACTAAGAAGGTTAAACAATCTGCCTTTCCGATGGTGAATGTTTTCCATCACCCCTATAATCTTACTGTACCGTATTATTATTGACCAAACACTCGTACTACATTAGCAAAATAGTAGGGAATGTATTTTTAAAATCGCACATAGTGTCCCTGTAAAGCCATACCATAGATTGCGTCACCCACCGTAGCAGTTCTAGTCTTGATGAAGTGACGAAAAACAGTTTCGAAATCTCATTTGGTCACTATTCCCTCAACTGCTTAGGCCATTCAAAATGTTTAACAAAACATCAAACTTTTGTTACGAGCTACCATCATTACTTCTTTTTATAAAAATTAATTAGTTAAATTACTTATAAATTGTCATGGAAATGCCTTCTCATAAGAAGCGCATCATGATACCGTTCGGTTTTATTATGTAAAAGACTTTATGACATATAATACGTTATTTTATTTTTGAAACGTGCTATGTTCTATAATAATGTCTTCCAATTAATTGTTCTTTCACAAACCAATTATCAAGTAAAAGCCGGCAAGATGCTTACGTTCCGAACCACTGACACACGCCGTGCCGAATGAAACAAACCGTACGTATCGGCGTGGAAGGCCTAACTGGCACACTATTCCCACCTATAATTACAGAAGGCAAACTATAATTAGAGTACATGTACATACCTGTGGAAGGCGGGGCTTTGCAATAAAAAGTATATAAATAATGAAATTTAATTTTGAAATCGGGAGATCTTTAAATATCACAAGAGACGATATTATTGTTAGATGATAAAAGACAATGTAACACAGGCCGTTTCCAAATAAAATGCTGACGAAATTATTGTTTTGGCTGGCTAATTTACTCTCAAAACTTAAAAATCAAAACTCACAAATGAGAAAGGGACAAACAAATGACTTCATTGTAAGACGATAGGCCCCTAGTGATCTCAATACTTTATATGTTTTCCGGCACAGTTCGTAAAAGTGCGTTAATGGTTTCTTGTATTCCGCATATTCCGACTTGACAGCCGTTGGGCAGCCCACACCTGCTTTTGAATCATGATAAAATAGTTTTACTTATTGTAACCAGCCGAGTTTTAGAAGACTTTTGGGAATGCGTATTCCAAAGTGCGTCAGGGGTTTACTACATTCCGGCTCTACAGCCCCTATTCGTAGAAGGAAATTCCAGACCGCTTACACCTAAGGGTTTGAATAATAAAATAATAGCCTACTATTTATTTGAACAAGTTAAAAGCTACATACATACACCACAAAAATTTTAATATTACTAAGTAGTCTTTTTTACGGAAGATGGAATGTTTGTATTTTTAATTCTTGGGTTGACTTATTAATTACTGATAAGCAGTAAACGAGTATGAATAACACGAACAGGATGCGAATCGAAGGTATACATTCAGTGCTAGATGACGGAATTTCTGAGGTTGGTGACACATGTGATATTAAAAATCTGAATGTATTTCAGAACGATAAAGAACTGTAAGATGTCTTGAAAAACAAACAAGCGTATACAACAAAATATATAGCCTGCAAATAAATAAAACCACAAAATATATAAATACTAGGGGAACCCATGCAGCGCAATGCGCTGCATTTATCAGAGAACTGGAAGATCAATCCTTGATCGGTAGGGTATTTCTTAGTTACATTGCATAAAAACTAAAAAATAACCTATAATGCCTTTTAATTTACTCCTTATTAGGGTTTGAGCAAGTCTTTATAATTTAACTTCCTACTGTGATATAGAGTGTTGAAATTTGGTGTGTTTCTTCTAAGTGTAAATTAGGAATTTATTATGGTTCCTATGGTGATCAGTCTTAGAAAATATGCCTAAAACCCCCTTAATTACAATACATTCATAGTTATTTGATCTAGATACATCACATTAACATTAACTTTACTTATTAGATACTCGCGACGTACTTGGTGTCTTCTTTTTCATCCCAGTGAATACCGTAAACAATCCTATTTAAAAATTAAAAAAAAAAAAAAAAAAAAAAAAACTGGAACAAAGATACTTTGTTTATACTGTATTGTGAACTTAATTCATCCATACGTATTTTTAAAAGTGGAATTTAATTTAAATAATTTGACAAATCTAGGTAATACACTTAAATGGGGGGTGGGGAGGCTATACCTCGGCCAGAAACCTCACCTTGTTGTTGCTTTCCTATAGTTTACATGAACGCTATTAGGCTACAGATATTTAAGGGGAACAAATTAATTACGGCATCATAACGACCTCCCAAATTTGGGAAAGGATGTTTATGAATCGTCCAAGGATAAAAAGAACCAAAGTAATATCCATTGGAATCACTTTAAAAATTGTTTTATTTTGTTTACGCTGAACTATAATTCAAACACTAAGAAGGGGTTTAA
The DNA here is from genome assembly GCA_030545055.2 of Neoaliturus tenellus. Taxonomy (NCBI): domain Eukaryota; kingdom Metazoa; phylum Arthropoda; class Insecta; order Hemiptera; family Cicadellidae; genus Neoaliturus; species Neoaliturus tenellus. Next base: position 43,408,939 of record CM061535.1, on the reverse strand, counting down.
AAATTGGACTTCTAATGGATGGTACATAATATAATTGTTTCTAAAATGAGTCTTAAATCTTTAAATGTTGTTTTTAAATGAGTCTTTAAATGTTTCTTTTGAGTCATTGATATTTGGTATACATCACTTGACTTGGTTAATGTGCTATTTATACCTCGTAAACCCCATCCAATGACTCTTCAAGTAATCCAGTACGTGAACTATAAATCTAACAAGGCCGAAAGAGGAGCCCAAGTGAAGACCACATCTTCCTCATCTTCGACCTTTTAGAATAATCTGTATTTATTATGTTTAAGAAGTCATTTCTTCTTTCTATGACGGTCATTAATGTCTTTATAAAATTATAATTAAAGTTTTGTTACTTAAAATACACAATGATCAACTACACTTTTATGTCAAACAAACACTTGATTTATATTGGATTCATTGTTTACATACGATAATGTATTTTCTTAACACTCCCTTAATCAATTGTTGCTTAAAATTCACAAAAGAATTTACTCAAGAGACGTGTCATATGGAAAAATTTTTCAAATAAATTACAATAACCACGAAATAAATTTTGAATTGTAATGAATTTTTGACAGGTAGACTGGGAAATGTTGGAACGGTGTATAGTGCTGCAGCCTAGTGGAGACGGTGGAAACTACGAGAACTGTCGACATACGAGCGCTCTAGCGGCGGCACGGCGAACCTTCAGACAAACTAGTTAAGCATGACTAACCGGCAATAATTGAATTATTTATTTAAATATTGCAGAAAAGACTTAAACGAGTACATACATAAAAAATGTTTTTTGTAAGCGATATTAAAAATTCTACACGAGTTCAGACAGTGTCTGAATTGAGTACGCGATTGTAGTGGTTTGAGCATCGTCACTCCCCAAACTACTACAAACCCTATACCGGCCAGTTCAGTATAATTGATAGCTTTTGTGGAAAAACCTCCGATTTTGATGAAATTTGGCACAGAGCATCACATACACTAGAACAATAAGCAAATTAGTTATTATACTGTATTGTGAACTTATTTCATCCATACGTATTTTTTAATGTGGAATAGTGAATTTGGGTAATTCAGCATCTACTTGAGTCAGTTCGCCAACCAGAATGATCGGACAATGAAAACGGTTTCTTGTGGGGTTACAAAAGGGCCACAAATGGGTTTTTGTTGTTTTTTACCTTAATTTTTAAAACTTAACAATTTTAACTTAAACCATTTAAAATAGCTGGAAAACAATCTATTATTTTGAATTTTGAATTAGCTTCAATGGTTATGTTGAAAAGCCAAAAATATGTTTTAAATTTTATTCTTATTGGAAATCAACAAAGCATTCTATCATGCTTATTCAGCACAGCAACATACGAGTATACGTTGATAAAATGTTTCAATGAATAGTAATTTATCCCATCTTTCAACAATACAGTATTGCAATTATTGATTTCTTCATGTGCCATAATATTAGGCTTAGGCTACAAATAATTTGAGTGCAGAATAAAATGACCTACATTTCCATGTGGATAATTTTGAATTACCATATCATTAAAAGAGTGACTATGAGGATTTATGTTCAGCTACTCAAAATTAATATCACAGAAATTTTAGGCCTTCAGTAAAATATCACAGATAAAGAAAAATATAAAGAAAAATAATATTAACTAGGCTAACAGTAGTAAAATTTGAAATAACTTAGTAATAATAAATACAATAAAACATTAAAACCTACAGTAAAATTGGTGTAACAATGATGACTACAAAATAAAATTTAAAAAAAAGATAACAATGACTACAAGAAAAATGGGCTCAATATAAAAAACAACGTACCCCTACTTAAACCTACAGTATCACAATGATTGAACAAAAACAAAACCTATAAAATTATTTTATCGATGATCAAAAAATTCATTTACACTATAAAAAGGGTTTGCAGAAAGCCATGGTCAACTTTCTCTTAAAAACTCTTAACGATAGTGATCTCGTTAGACTATGCAAAGAATTGAAAAATTTTATTCCAGATACAAAATTACTTGTAACGGTGGACTGTAATCTACACTGTAATCTACACAAATTAGCTTGGCTTAAGTTCCTGGTATTACAACAATGAACATTCACGCAACTTGAGACTGCTTTCATTTACCTTTACATTAACAAGGCAGTATAAAATATAAACATTTATAACAGTTACAATACCAGTATCCCTAAATAGAGGTTTACAGTGTGCTAATCTATATGATTTGGAAATAATCCTCAAAGCCTTCTTCTGAATGAGCAAAACTTCTTGTACATGAGAGTTACCTCCCCACATCAAAGCACCATAAGCTTATAATTGAATGAAAAAATATGTCTGACGTAAATAATGAGGAGGTATATTTTATTACTCAAGCTCTTAAGAAGAAAAACTACTATAGACAATCTTGAACAAATGAGTTCAATGTGTGGTAGTAACAAAGTCAAGTTACTGCCAATAAAAATTCCTAGTATTTGTATACTGTTGGTTTCATTTGAAATATCAGACCTATTTCTTGTTTGGCAGATAAAGTGCTGCGTTTTATTTTCATTTAAAACTAAACCATTTGCAGAAAACCATTTCTTCATGCACCTACTTCATGTACATTCATTAGAAAGAGTTTAACTTACATTTACTAAAAAATTACCATATTATGGTGGCCAAGCTATATACTTACCGCTATGGGGCTCATTAGGAAATAAAAATTATACCATAAATTTTTAAAATTTGTATGTACTACATTTACTAAGTAGTAGGGTTTAATTTATATTTAGTTACAAAACCCATATGGCGGCAAATTCACCCCCATGGTTTTTATGGGGAAGGAGAAAACCCACAAAAATCTTTTATAGAAAGAATCTTATAAAAGAATCTTATACAAATACATTAATTGAAGCACCTTGTTCATTGACATGTTTTATGCTTCATCGAGACTGACTATAGATTGTCGATGTTCAACTTTTGTTACCTTTTCTATATGTTCTGTTTTCACATGCATAATCAATTTGTATATACATTGATATTATTTTATTCTTTGTAATACCGTCTCAGTTTTGGGAAAGTTGATGTTCAAATGCTAAAACTGGTATGATTTAATAATGAATAAAGAAACAAAAATTTATCGTGACTGACTATTAAAAACAAACTTTTTCATCTTTTTTACTCATCGCACTCAAGAGTTTGACATAAAACAGCAACTGAATCGATTTTGAATTTTATAATCTATCCAACGATGAAAGAATTATCCAAATACCTTTGTATTTTTTTTTTAAGCTATAGAATCCCTTAACCCAATTAAACGAAAATCTAGGAATGAGGGATAGTTTTATAAAAAATGTCACAAGTAAATTAACCATGTTAAATTAAAATAATTTTAAATCTATGCAAGTAAAGATATATTAAGTGAATTTTTATTTTAGTAATTCAATTTTTGTGAGGTTTACATAACGATTTCTTGACAAAAAGATTGCCTTGGTTGTTGAAGAATTCTCACAAACTCCCCAAGTTTCAGCTAAGAAAACGAATTAGGTTAAAGGTGAATGATGCATAAAATACAAAGATTTCAGTACTTCTGGCTTCCAAAACCTTTAAAGTAGCTGTCCAAAATTGTATGTCATAGCAACAATTGATGTTTTAACGTTTTTGGAAACAGATGTTTCGAGGACAAAGGGTGTAACATTTCCAAGTTACTAAATTTTATTCATGGATAATGATTATAAATAAAAGTGAAATGCATGTCTGAGCCTCTCAAAGCACAAGTGGTCTAAGTCACATTATTCTTGTTTTAAGATATCAAAGGTTTTGCTAAAAATGTTATTACAAATCAGTATTGTGGTCTAAGGCTTCCTAGTGCTACTGAAACAATGGCAGTTATATGGAAGGCAGCATTAGCGGGACACTGGCGCCACCGCAGCGATTTTAGGAGTTAGATGAGGCTAAAGTTAGTTAATTTTATTCGGGTTAATTTTTACTTTTATGTAACAGATTTGTGACGTTTTCTCTTTTTCAGTGCCTTGTTGGTAGACTAAAATTTACTAAAAAATTGTTATATCAGACACCGAGTTTAACCCATAATTAATTACTCGTGTGGGGTGTTCACACACCCCGAATGTTGTAAATTTTATGCATATAGCTAGAGTATTTTGTATCCTTGTGCCACTCAGTACCTTCAAATGCCAAAGTCGAGGAGGGGGCCATATCAGTTTCCAGCAATTTATGCAGTGCTTATATAGTGTGCCTGGATGCCGAGGGACCCTCACGCGCATACTGGGTGTTGAGGTTTATCATCTGCTTTTATTTAGCATGTGTTTACTTATAAAAGGAAACTAAAAACTGTGAAATTAAATTTTTTTCTGTTGTGTGTTTATTTTGGTTAAAACCAGCCACTCCTCTGTAAGATGTAAATACCAATGAGCTTGAAACACGTGGACAGAATAATGTGGTAAGAGTATAATATAGCCTACTCTTAAAATTATTAAGCCACGACAAGTAGGATCAGACTGGGTTGTGGAAATATTTGTTTTCTTGGAAAATATTTTAAATTGTTTTTCTTTTGCGCAGGTTTTATTACTAAATATGTTATTACTTGATAACAAAGTTGTTATTTGGTTGAATTTTGTGCGTTTCTGTTTTGGCAATAAAATATAATATTTTACTTCATTACTTTCGTTTTACTGTAGTAACTTAGTTACTGGACAAATATTTATGGAATAAACTTTTTTTATATTAATAATGTTGGTTGGTCCCCCATAAAAAATAATAATTAGATTTTTCCCTGAAATTAATTTTTTTCCAAATGTTGTAATACAATGTTAGTTTTATTGTATAAAATGATAGGTCTACCTAAGGAAAATATTTTTTAACTATGACAAATGGAGTAAAACAGGCAACATTAAATAAAATACTGACCAAAACGTGTCCTCAGTCATGAAAATTTTCCTAATTATTAAATATATTTTTTATTACATTTTTTTATTATTTATGAATGCGAGAGAATATGGATTTCAAATTCCGTTCAGCTATATCCCAACGTGAGGCTAAGTCAAATAGAACACTGAACATAAGAAAGTAGTCCTCCGATCGCAGTGAGCGCGGCGCGTGACTCTTGGTTGGGGGGGGGGGGGGGCGAGCGCTTCGCTCTGGTTGTGGTGTTTATTAACGATGTCTCATTTTGAGGGTAAAAGTGACGCGCACCAGTCATTTCATATAGGCGTGACAACTCGTCAAGTGTGTCCAGCCCAGAGAAAGTAATTCGGTCGAATATATTATTTTCGAAAACACAAATAATGCACGATTGAAGTAAAATGAGACTCAAACAAACTTATATTTTGTGTTACCTATCATAGGCTATGCATTAATAAGAGTAAGGTGTATTTTGTGTATGTAGGCCTATGCACACGGATCTCGAAAACGACTTGAACGAATTCGAACTTGGCAAATAATTTAGCTCTGGGATAGAAATTATGGTTAGGTCTCTAGGTTATAAGAAATCTCATTTCGTTATAATCTTGGATTGGAATCCTAAAAATTTCAATTTTTATCTTATGAAATTAAAAATACAAAAATAAAAAATTGCTAAAGCTGACTCAACTGCTTACCAATGTACGAACCATGTGCTTCAGTAGCCTATATGAACATGTGGTTTTCCATTGTAGCTAGGTACGGTTCTGAATTACAGGATGATACTAATAATAATAATTACTGTATTATCAGTTTCTAGATAGTACTTTATACTAGTAATAATGAATGTGTAGAAAAATAGTTAAGTTAAAGAATGAAACAGCTAACAAATTTATGGAATTGTATTTTAATTTAAAAATACAAAGGAATTAATAAGGATGAACGAGTTAATTTTATTTCTAACGCACGGAAATAAAATTAACTCCCCGTTCCGTTATCTTGCCACAAAACCATTGTTTTTCTTCCAATATTGTAGAATGGTGATTATGCCGTTGGAATAAATAAATAAATGCGGTAAAAACATAGAATGATCAACATATATGTTGATTTATTTTTTCTTCTTGATTGGCGCCATTTTACCCACAATTCCCTCCGTTTTCTTGGTAACCACCCCACACTTTACTCTTATTCCCTTGGTTACCAACTTTAGCTATTCTGATTGGTCGAAACAAGCTTAAAAATCACAGATTTATGCAAAATCTTGGTTTTTTAAAACCTTATAAAATATAGTCAAAAAACTCAATGTTGCACCAAATAAATAAAAATTGCATACAACAAAATGTTTGTCTTATAAAGCTACATTTATTAAAACATAGATTAGGCGGTAGTATACCCCATGTCATGTGAATATGATACCATTTGTGAATATGGTCATAAAAATTGGGTGTCTTCCGCTCGCTTATCATTGTTGTTACTTGAGTGTCGTTTTAAAATAAAACCAAAACAAACGTTTGAATAGAATCCAGTCAATTCCATGAATATTTTTAAGGAAAATAATGAAGATGTTTTGGATGCTTTGTCCAAAATCTATACGGAAGGGCCTACTGTATCTTAAAATAACATTAATTTTTAGTTATTCAAAATTTCAACAAATACATTTCCATGCTAGTTATGGTCACATTGACACAAAACTAAAATACATTAATCAAAAAAATAAATTTGACTTTTTCCTATTCCAATTCTATCCGTATCAAGGGATTTTACGTTATTTATAATTTCATTCTACTATTTTGACATGCCGCTCTTTTTCTTAAGTGTCCCAGGACCAAGACCTTTTATTTGAAACCCCTCCCATCATTCTACAATTTGTGAAACACTAACAATTATGCTCCATTTTTTTCGCTTCCACATACTTAATACACTTCATTTTCAATAACCAGCATGCTCCGTGATTTAACATAACCTCTCTTTGGTATATTATAAAGATAGATGCCTTTGACATTGTTCTGTGAACAGCTTAATGGATTTTCAATACATTATTGGTTACGCCTAATACCAACAGATAGTAGGTGTAGAGACTGTGTGGTGGGAGGGGGAAGGGGTAATAAATACCGGAAACTACTTGTACTTAAATGAAGAATTAGAGTGTTCTTCCCAAAAACTGATTTATTAAAGCCTCGAATGTAGGATTTACATTAAAACTAATTAGCATTTTTCATTAAGTGAAAACAAGAAAGCTTTGGATTTAGTCTGTTAAAGAAAAATATCCAAAAATAACTTATAAAGGTTGTAATAGTTTTTATTTTGTTTTATTTGTCCCCGTTAAATGTGTAAACTTTACCCTTTAGTTTACAAAGCTTAAAAAGTATTAGTTTTTCTGAGTCAAATTTTTATTTTGAATATGTAATTTATGATATTGTATTTTCTAATCATAAAATTGCCGGCACTAACATCCTCCAGTGATCGCCAAGATCTTGGAGCTGGGAGCACTTGTGTTACCCAGTTAACATGCCATTTTATACATAGGGACATTCTGCAACTAACGGATTTGTACATGATACAAGACCGTCCGCGATTGCAACAATGTACGCCACGTACAGACGCAAGCATCTAGTTCCTACCGCCTCCGTCGAGCAGCGCCACGAGCTTATAGATCTGGATACAGACGCGACACATACAGGTGATTCACGACGAAGTGCAGACATTTCAGGAGCTTACACATGAAAATAAACAAAAAAGGCCATATAAACATATGTCCTCAAATCCTTCGTTTAGCCGCTAGCCGCCATTTTGTTTTTTACACGTAATAATTTTTATCTCCATAATGAATTGATGGATTTACTTCATATTTGGCATGGACTTTTGTCACAATAATGGTAATTTCCAGAAAAATAATTATTATTTTCCGATGTCTATTTTCAAAATAGCGGCCTTTTTAAAATTTTGAACTCAAATTTCTCAAAAACGGCAAATTTTGTTAAAATTTTATTACAGACAAAAAAGTTGACAAATTAAATTATCTAAACAATGATAACAAGTTTGTAACGATCTGACGACAAATAACGGAGTTATGGAGATTTTTCTATTAAAATAACCTAAATTTGTATGAATTAAAATGCAAAATCTATGTTTTTTTGCAGAAAAATCCCAATAACTTCGTTATTTGTTGTTAGACCCTTACAAACTTGGTAACATTGTTTAGATAGTTTAATCTATCAACTTTTTTCCGAAATAATATTTTTTTTATTTGCCGTTTTTGAGAAATTTGAGTTGAAAGTTTTAAAATGGCTGCCATTTTAAAAATAGACATCGGAAAATAATAATTATTTTTCTATAAATTACCATTATTGTGATAAAGGTCCATGCCAAATATGAAGTAAATCCATCAATTCATTATGGAGATAAAAATTATTACGTGTAAAAAATAAAATGGCGGCTAGCGGCTAAACGAAGGATTTGAGGACATATGTTTATATGGCCTTTTTTGTTTATTTTCATGTGTAGAATCAGCTCCCGAAATTTCTGCACTTCGTCGTGAATCACCCTGTAGTTTGAATATTAACTCATAAAAGTAGGCCTACTTAATTACCGTACATTATCTCGTATAACTGTTCAAAAGTATCATTTCATTTGTTGAACAATTTAATAAATCACTAAACATTGCATCATGCATGATTCGATTTTAGCTGAGAATTTGAGAATGTGTTGCTTTACTAGGAGTAAAATAAATTTTAATAAATAAATAAAAAACGTGCCAAAATTGTAATAAAACACATTCATACAGTACAACTATATACTTTGCATTATAGGTTCTTGTTCTTACTGATTTGATTAAATCATGTTGGAGTAAGTCACAGATAAGGGACTGGCCTCCTCGTCCTCACCACTGATAACCAGTAACCAATCCTCAAGTCTTACTTTAAATATGATAATCGAAAGTGAATAAAAAACAGTTTATTGTTATTAAAGTAGGAGAAATAATTTCGAAATTAAAGATGAGTAATATAAAACAATTAGTCTTTGCAAAAGATTTTAGCTGTTGGATATCAAAAGTTCCAACTCTAGTTGACAACCTTGTGTTGTGCGGGTGTGAAATGGGGGGTAACAATGAGCTTGAATTTTTAAAAATGTAACTGTAATCTCCCTTAACAAAAAATTGAATTGAAAGCAGTTTTGTTTCTTGAAATAAAAGATCTATGGGGAATCTTTTACACTTTTTAAACCCAGCTTTTAAAAAAATGAAACTTATATCTATAAAATGAAGTTAATTTCTAAAATTATTGCACACATTGCAAAATATAATTTAATATTTTTTATGTTTTATTAAAACCGGGACAAAAGCAAAACGGGCCGGAACATCGGGACAAGAGCGAAAACCGGGATTGTCCCGGTCAAACCGGGACATATGACAAGCATACCTAAAGGCCCATTGTTCCTGACAGGCAGGGAAGTTGAAAGAGAATAACAGTTTGAATAAAAACTACAAACTACTTGTTGTATTTGCTGTGTAAACACTGTTGACACTTCCCACCGCTCCTTTCTCTCAGAGATTGACCCCACAAGGGGTCCTGAGGTAGAGAAGCCACAGTGGCGAGCGATGCTTGAAGTCTAACGAGGTCGGCAGAACGACCTTTCAGAGAATTTTCAATATAACTTGTGTTCGCAACGGGGAGCAGGAGGACGCCGTGGAGCAATTCATGGAGGAGTTCTTTGCCACAGAGCCCGTTGACGGAATCGAGCCGTTCACACTGAACGAGGTGCGCCAAGCAGTCCTTCGAGCGAATCCCAGAAAGGCCGCAGGGCTGGACAGGGTCAGCGTGAAGGCACTGCAAAACGCGCCACCGCTGGTCATTCATGTGCTTTTGTTTTTGTTTAACGCTGTTCTCAGGTTGAGACACTTTCTGGCGGTGTGGAAATCTGCCAAGATTATCCTAATCCAAAAGCCTGGAAAATCTGCCCTACACCCCGAAAACTACCGCCCAATCTCCCTCCTCTCCGTTACCTCGAAACTGTTCGAAAAACTCCTTCTTTCCCGCCTGTCCCCATTCTTGGAAGACTACATACAGCCGGAACAGTTCGGGTTCCGCAGAGAACACTCAACGACCCTGCAGCTCGTGAGAGTTGTCAACAAACTTGTCGACGCTCACAACCTCAACCTCGCCACCGTTGCAGTCTGCCTGGACGTCAGCAAAGCCTTTGACAGGGTGTGGCATGAAGGCCTGCTCCGAAAGCTCCGAGACACGCCACTGCCGGACACAGCTGTCCATTTGCTTCGCTCATACCTTGCGGGCCGCTCTTTTCGAACCGTTGTTGATGGGGAACTGTCCACCGTCCGACCGGTCAGAGCCGGGGTCCCGCAGGGGAGCGTGCTGGGACCATTGCTGTATCTCATTTTCACAAATGACATGCCAACTGTTGCAGGGGTGACTTTGTCACTGTACGCCGACGACGCCATGCTCCAGTGCAGCAGCCCTCGCCCAGCACAAGCGGTGCGGGTCATGCAACGACAGATGGACGTGCTCTCTCCTTGGCTCGAGAAATGGAAGATCAAGGTGAACGCCGACAAAAGCGATGCAATTTGTTTCAGGAAACGACGCAGGATGCCACGAGTCCGGCCGGCCCCGGTGGAACTGAATGGAGAACCGATCCCCTGGAAAAGTTCCGTCAAGTACCTCGGGGTCACGCTGGACGACCGGCTGAACTTCGGACGCCATGTCGACAACAAAGTCAACGAAGCCAACAAGATCCTCGGACTCCTGGGCCCTCTGATCTGCGCGAGGAGCGTGCTCCCCGTGCGGGTCAAGCTCATGTTTTTTCTCATGATTGTGCGTTCTGTGCTCATGTACGCCTCAACGGCGTGGTGGGCACTTGCCAGCAGGACTAACAGGAGGAGATTGGAGAGTGTGCAGAACAAAGCCCTCCGACGGTTGACGAGGCAGCCCTGGTTTGTGCGAAACGCAACGATCAGGAGCTCGCTGCGCGTCCCGACGCTCGGTCAATTTGCTTTCCACTGTGCCACAAATCTCTTCCAGAAAGCCAGCGAATCTGGATTCCCGCACATTGCGGAAATTGCCACCGGAAGGAGGGACCTGCCCGAGTTTTGGCGTCCGAGACCGGCCGCCATCCTGGACGACCCACCGTAGGAATTCCACGAAGACCAGCGGCGCCGAATTTGATCTCAAATTCAGACACGCAATGACTCCAAACAAAAGAGAGCGCAAACCGTGAAGTCAAGACTAATCCCCCGGCAGTCAATGAATATTTTTCAGATGCTGCAGCAACGTCTGGGGACGAAGGAGCCCCGGAGCACCGTGACAGTGACAGTGACAGTGTCTGGCTTTAGTAAAGAGTTGTCATTGCACAGGTGGCTACTCAATATATATTGACAGATTTAATTTGTAAAAGATGGGAACGTATTTCTATATCGCTTATTTAACTGTCATTACCAGCATTGGTTGTAATTTTCTTTTGATTTTTGTATGGAAAATAATTTATAAATGCGGATAAATGTAAAAACCATAAAAAATCAAACTATAAAACTATTAATTGATCGATTAATTGAATACCACGTCATTATAAAAAGTTACCTAGTGCTGCACCCTGGTGGACGCGCGGGGAACTATACTTGGACGGCCGAGACTAGAGCGCTCTAGCGGCGAACGCGGTAAAGCATGGTCACTGTCACCGCCTCGATGCTCCGAGGCTCCTTCGTCCCCTCCCACGGACCAAGTTACTTGGTCCGAGTTCGTCCCCAGACGTTGTGCAGCATTTGAAAGTATTCATTGACTGCCGCAAGGATCAGTCTTTTCTGTTATAGCATGTTTGAATTTGAAATTAAATTCGGTGTCGCTCCTTGGCACTATAACAGTGTGTAGTCCAGGATGGCGGCCGGTCTCGGACGCCAGAACTAGAGCAGGTCCCAGCTAAGGTTATCATAATCTCTGGGGTGAAAAGGGGGACACCAAATATTTGTAGCGAGTAAATGAATGGCAAAAATATGATCTCCTAGCCCCCCCCCAACTAGATATTAGACTTATTATTACTTATTGACTTATTACTTTTTATTTCACTTTTTCATTTAAAATAATTACTACGGTAGTTCAAGGTGAAAGTTATTAATAGTAAAATGAAATATTTATGAAATTAATATGGTTGTTTGTGGTTTATTTGATATAATTTTCGATAAAAAACTACCTACGAGAGAAAATATGTTTAAATGACCAGAACACGTAGTAAATGGAATATATTATGGGGAAATAAAAAATAAAAAAAATTGAGAAATTTACTCATTAATGAAAATAGTCCAATTTTCAAATAGTCCTGGAGCCCAAACGTTTAATCTGATAGTAACAAATAGGGGGTTCTTTTTGTAGCAAATTTTGTGTAATTTAATTTCAATAATATACATTATCTGCGAAAAGTATCCCTCAGGGGCAGTGGGCTTTCCACTGTACGGGTGTTTCTTGGCAACCCCGGGGTACCTGAGCCAAGCTGTGAGACCCTCCTCACAGTTCTTCCCGAGCTAGGGCCTTTCTTCTCATCTTTCAGGTCTTAGCTCACCGTCTTTATTCTTTCCTGAGCTAACCTTGCTCACCTTCTTGTTTTCGACCCCGAATCAAGGGTGTCTTTCCACCTTCTTTCGACCGGCGCATGCTGGGGGGTCCTGGGAGTGTCCCTGTTGTGTTGCAGGGACTGATGTGTGCCTCGCACTGCCGATGGTCTCCTCCAGTGTGTCGTCAGAAGCCAGCCGCTTCGGACCTTAGTCAGGGAGTGCGGCATGGATGCAGGGATCGGACTCTGCATTGCCACGGTGCGACCCCCAGCACGTCCGGCACATTTTGTGTATCGGTGCTGGGCAAACGGAGGTTCGGGCCCCGGAGTCCCGGGGTAGGGGTGTCTTATCTCCTACGGGGGGTAGACCTCCGAGGGTGTACCCGCTCTCGACCGATGAAGGGCCGCCTCTTGCCGCACGATGCGCTGGTGAAACAAAAGTATGGATTTTAAAATGCAAAACACGAACGATGATGAGATAGAGCAGGCCGCCTTTAAGCGCAGCTCAAGACTGCAGAGGTCTCCGACCTTGAACACTGGAACGCCGACGAAGGGTATTAAAACCACCCCCCCGCCGATGCCATTCAAGGCTCTTGGTGGTGTCGGATCGTCGTCCAAAACCGGACAGAAGAAGGAGGAGATCGGTATGGCGATGGAGGTGGCCGAGCCGGCAACACCATTAGCCAATATCCAAGGGATTCCTCCCAGGAAGAGCCCTCTTCGTGCGGCATTCGAGCTGCAAATGCTTCGTCAGCAGCAGGACGACGCCCACGAGGAGGAAGACTCACTTCTGAAGAAGATGAAAGCTCTTTTGAAGGAGATGGCCAAGGCCCTCTTAATTCAAAAGAACGTGAACAAGGCGATAAAAGAGGGGATCCCGAAACTCGAAGATGCTCTAGAAGAAATCGAGGAATGCCGGAAAATCAGGCTAAAGGCAGTGAAGCAGGAGCGCGATGTCACGAACCGAGTCATCTCTGCTTCGCCTCAAGCTCACCTGGCTGAGTCCCAGACTCAAGCCAGAAAGCGAAAGAAGAGGCAGAGCGGTTCTTCGCCTGGAAGCCCTGAGCTTGTCGAGGTGGACTCGGTGCCGAGACCGGTTTTTGTCACTGCGGCATCGCAGACATCTCCTGTCCAGGCTACTGAATCCGCCCCGGGCGCTGCCGTGATTCCAGCGGCTACTCCTGCAGAGTTTCCTGCTCCGGCGGCTAATCCTGCCTTGGCAGCAAACTCTGCCTCAACACCATTGGGGGGCTGGAAGACGCGCCTGTCTAAGAAAGAAAGGAGGAGGCAGAAGCAAGCGGAGGCGGCTTCGAAAAGTGCGTCGAGGGTGGAGCGGACGCAAGTCTCGAAACCGGTTGGGGAGGCCTCTGGCAAGTCTGTCAGAAAGCCTAAACAACCCAGGCCTAAGAAGCCCAGGACAGAGGCAATCTTGATCAAGCCTTTAGGGGGGCGATCTTTTGCCGATGTTCTGGGTCAGATTAGATCGCAGGCCAAACCGGAGGAGACCGACACCGTTATCAAGTCTATTCGGCGAACCCAGAACGGGGATGTCCTCCTCGAACTGGGGAAGTCGAGTGACAAGATCGGTTTTGCCGCTTCCCTCAAGACTGCACTTGGGGACAAAGGCTCAATCAAGGCCCTAGAACCGAAGTGTTCGGTCGAGATTCGGGACCTTGATGCCCTCTCCACCGAAGAGGAGGTGACCCGTGCGATCCAGGTGGCACTCCCGGAGATACCAGCTGATGGAGTGAGGGTATGGCTAACAAAGCCCAACCGAAGTCAACTCCGGATGGCTGTTGCTGAAATGGGCGAAAAGCACGCCAATAAGCTGCTTAGCCTTCAGCACCTCAGAGTCGGTTGGGTCAGTTGCAGGCTCAAACGGAGGGTGGTAGTTTCGAGATGCTTTCGCTGTCTCGGTTTCGGCCACTCCTCCCGAAACTGTAAAGGGCCCGACAGGAGTGCCAACTGCTTCCAGTGTGGAAGCCAGGGCCACAAACGCAAGGAATGTTCCTCGAGCCCCTCCTGCTTCCTCTGCAAGGATTCAGGCTCCAGTGCCCTCGGTCACTTACCCGGGTCTGGTCAGTGCGGTGCCTTCAGAGCCGCACTTGAACAGGCAAAAGGCAGCGGCCGGTAATTCGCATCCTCCAGGCCAACCTTCATAGATCCTGGGGAGCTGATAACCTTCTAGATCAGCTCGCCCTAGAACTTGGTGCTGACGCGCTCCTTATCAGCGAACAGTATCGGGACAGAGACCCAAACATTTGGATCTCGGACAGCCTCGGTACTGCTGCATTTTGGGCACGTAATACACGAGATGTCTTGGTGCGGAGTCACGGGCGCGGCCGAGGATTCGTCTGGGTTCGGTGTGGGGACGTGACTATCTTCAGTTGCTACCTCACACCCAACGAGGCCGTCCAGGACTTCCGCGACAAGATAGATAACCTAGAGGAGTGCGTTCTCGGCACCACCGGGCATGTCGTCGTTGGTGGCGATTTCAATGCCAGGGCCGTCGATTGGGGAATGCCCTCTACCAACTCCCGGGGGAAATACATCCTGGATTTCATCGCCAGGGCCGGTCTTGTCGTCCTCAACCAGGGCGACACACCTACTTTTCGGCGCCCCGGGCAGAGAGGCACGATCCCCGATGTCACCTTTGCGTCTGAGTCGCTCCTTCCGAGGATCTCTGGCTGGAGGGTTGTGGAGGACTACACGGGTAGCGACCACCAATACGTCGTGTTTGACCTGCATGATCAGGCAAATCGTCGAGTTTCCGCATCTCGGGAAGGGCCACGCCGGTGGAACACCAACAAACTGGACGTGGTCAAGTTCACCGAAGTCATCTCTCGGGGAGCGCAGGGGAATCCTGGTGAGGCTGGGGCCGAGGCACTAGTAACATCCACGATGGAACTGATCGTCTCGGCCTGCGACCAGTCTATGCCGCGAAGGAAACCCCGACGCGACAAACAACCCGTTTACTGGTGGACTGAAGAGATTGCGGAACTCAGAAGAACATGTTTAAGAACTAGACGAGCCGCCACAAGAGCGAGAATCCCCGCAGACAGAGTTCGTAAGTCGGAGGCCTATAAAGCTGCGAGAAAATCTCTCCGCCAGGCGATCAACAGGAGCAAGGCGAATAGCTGGAGGAGACTTCGTGACGACGTTGATTCCGACCCCTGGGGCCTGGGTTACAAACTTGTAACACAGAAACTCGGCGCCCGCTCTCCACTTTCCATCATGGAGGGCGCCACCATGGGGAGGATCGTCGCTGCGTTGTTTCCTGAACATCCACAGCGACCGCCGGTTGACTTCGGACGGGTAGAGGACGTTCCACTCTTCACTTTCGAGGAGCTAGAAACCTCCGTTCTCTCCCTGAAGAGCAACAAGGCTCCTGGCCCGGACGGGATTCCCAGTGAGGCTTTAAAGAAAGCATTTTTAATCAACGCTGACTTGTTGATGAGAATGTACAATGCCTGTTTGGTAGAAGGGGTGTTTCCGGCTCCCTGGAAAACAGCCAGGCTTGTACTGATCAGCAAGGGCAAAGGTGATCCCGAGCTGCCGTCGTCCCACAGGCCTCTCTGCATGTTGGACACGGCTGGAAAGCTGTTCGAGAAGCTGATCCGTTCCCGCCTGACTTCTGCCGTGGAAGCTGCCGGGGACTTATGCCCCCGTCAGTACGGCTTCAGAAAGGGACGGTCAACGATCGACGCTGTCACCGAAGTTCAGAGAGCTGTGGAGAGAGCCGAGAGCCACAACCATTTCTCCCGCCGAGTAGTGCTTCTTGTTACGCTTGATGTCAAGAATGCCTTCAACTCTGCGAGGTGGGTCGATATGCTGGATGCGCTTCGCAACACCTTTCGTATTCCTGCATATCTGTTGCGGCTCATCGAGGATTATCTACGCTCTCGAAGCCTGATTTATGACACGAGGGACGGAACGCGGACGATGGAAGTCACTTCTGGTGCCGCACAAGGTTCAATACTCGGCCCGGATCTCTGGAACGTTGCCTATGACAGCCTCCTGAGGTCCGAGATGCCTGAGGAAACCACTTTGGTTGGGTACGCCGATGACGTCGCAGCTCTCATTGCTGCACGCAACGTTGAGCTGGCCCAACTGAAGTTGAACCGAGTTATGCGGGTGGTCAACAACTGGATGTCCGATCACGGTCTCTCACTTGCTCTCAGTAAGACGGAGATCGTGATTCTCACGAAGAAGAGGATCGACACCGTCGTCCCGTTTCGAGTGGGAAGGGAGGTGGTCACATCAACTCGTGCCGCCAAATACCTCGGGGTTATGGTGGACACCAAGTTAAGCTGGAGGGATCAGATCTTCCGTACGGCGGATAAGGCCGCTAAGGTAGTGACTTACCTTAGTAGGCTGATGGCCAATGTCGGGGGTCCCCGATCCAGCAGAAGACGTCTGTTGATGTCCGCGGTCCAGTCCGTGCTTCTTTACGGGGCAGAGGTGTGGGCAGGCGCTCTAGATAAGGAGTGCTACAGGTTGCGACTCGCCCGGGTTCAGCGTCAAGCTGCGCTCCGAGTGTGTTCCGCCTACCGGACAGTGTCCGAGCCTGCCGTCCTGGTGGTCGCCGGAGTCATCCCTGTCAAGCTCTTGGCAGGGGAGAGGAAAGCGATTTATCAGAGACAAGGCGAGATCGGCAAGGACACGGCAAGAACAGAAGAGCGCTCCCGAACCTTCCAGCAGTGGCAACACAGCTGGGAGCACGACACCCGAGGACGATGGACTGCGCGACTTATCAAGCAGGTCCAACCATGGGTGGAACGGCGGCATGGGGAGGTGGACTACTACCTGACCCAATTTTTCACAGGTCACGGCTATTTTCGGTCGTACCTGAACCGGATGGGAAAGACCGGTTCACCGGACTGCATTTATTGCCCGGGTGTTCCCGACGATGCGGAACACACATTCTTCCGCTGTCCCCGTTGGGAAGGGCCCCGCCTGGAGGCCACACAAATCTTTGGTGTATTTTCGGTGGACTCGGTCTGCCAAAAGATTTTGGAGGATGAGGGCAACTGGGATTGTTTGTCACAGTTCGTCCGGGGCATCCTCCTGGAAAAGAAAACCGATCTGGACCGCGAAGTGGCCCAGATCCCTTGATCGAGCGGCTGGATAAGGAGCGAGCCCCACGGGCGTAAGCCAAATTTAGGCCTAGCCTGACGTAATGTGACAAACAATTCCAGGTTAGATTCCTAAAGAGTAGAGGAGGTTTTTTAGTGGGTAAACCCGTTTTTTGGGGAGCCCCACACTACAGGCTGGCCACCTGTGTGCGTAATGCATTTTTCCGCCTCTCCCTCAAAAAAAAAAAAAAAAAAAAAAAAAAAAAAAAAAAAAAAAAATTATCTGCGAAAAGTTAATAGTTCATGAGTTATAAGTTAAAAATGACAAAAAATACACTTTTTTCAAGTTTTTTTTCAGTTTTGACAATGTTCCGTCAAGAAATTTTGTTAACAAACCTTGGATTCAGATTGAGCACCCCCAAAAACATAGATATTGGAAAAAATCAAAACTACCCCAGAATTTTCTAGCTAGTGGCACATTTGAATACAAATTTATTGGATTAAGTGTAAGCTATTTCATAAAGGATTGACTTTTGCGCTTCATCGCCTTGAGTTGGTTATTCGTCCTACACGGATGGTACGCGTCACTGCAATGAATCTATATTTAGGTATAACCACAGAGAAGTAATATATGTATCATGTGTAATATAAATGTATTAATTCTTTGTGGTCTAACTATTAATGTAAGTACTCATGAGATATGAAGGGCGTGAGTAGTTAAAGCCAACGAATCAAACCTGGCAGATAATTTTTACTGTATATTCTGTATGCCTGCTGTACATAAACAAGTAATTTCCTTCTATTTAACATACAAGGTTGTAAATAAATATACAAGAATTATATTTTAAACTTCCCCCGGCAGTCAATGAGTATTTTTCAGATGCTGCAGCAACGTCTGGGGACGTTAAACTGAACCCACTTTATATAATTTTTTAAGGATTTCCCATAATAGACGTGCTACATATTAGGCACTATAATCATTGAATTAAATGAAAAAATCAAATTGATTGATAACTTATTAACAAGTAGACCAATGAACCGTAGTTGTCTTAGAGGATGAACACACAGAACGCGGCGCGGCGCGGCACGGCGCGGCGCGGCACGGCGCGGCGCGTCATGACGCGTGAAAAACAAATTCATAGTTTGTTATGGAGTTCAACACACAGAGAGCGGCGCGGCGCGGCGCGGCGCGGCACGGCGCGGCGCGTCTTCACTTGGACCAGTTGAGTTTGATTTTTTGGAGCGTCAACACGCGTTTTCGCGCGTCTTCCCTGCAAATATTATGGATGGTGAGTGTTTAACGAAGTGTTTTGTAGGCCTGCACTGTGGCAAGCGAAGCATAAACATTACAAGAACAGGGGAATTGTGGACACGCTGTGGAATAGGTGACAATGGTAGAATATATTGCTTAAATCTATACCATACTTATTTAATACACTGAGGTTTATTTTGTAATTGGAACTTCTTTACAGTTTCACTGACTTTAAAGTTTTTAGTGTCGTTGGACAGACTTGGTGTGCATGTGTAGTTGTTTGGTAGTCCGGATTCGGGATTGTTTAACGACGATCGCAGTATTTGACATTATAAAACCTACACTTATTTAATACACTAAGGGTTTTTGTGTGTAGAACTCCTCCTACAATTTACAACCAAAATTAAAGTTTTTGGTGACGTTGGATACGGTTTGATCTGCGTATTTGTTTCCGCCAAAAACGAACGTGTGATACTTTAAATAAGTGTTTTCCAAACGCAGCAAACATCGAACCAATTTGCTCAACGCCATATCGGACACTGATTACTGAAGTGAAAAGAGTAAAGACGCTCCGCGCCGCGCCGCGTTCTGTGTGTTCAAGTCGACGCTTGATGACGCGCCGCGCCGCACCGCGCCGCCCCGCGCCGCGCCGCGCCGCGTTCTGTGTGTTCATACCCTTAGACTAGCGCGCTGCTGCTGCACCCTGGTGGATGTGGCGTCTACTTCTACTACGACAACCGCCGCGAGCGCTCTAGCGGCGACTCGCCGAATCATGGTGCCATTATTCAAACAATTCTAATGGATGAGACCTGACTATTTTCAAGGGGCGAATGTTTAGCCGTTATAACGTTTACAGACGTTTTGCAGTCAACAATGGTTTGGCTGATGCCATTTTGAAGCTTGTAACCGTGGACCGTTAGTTACAAGTCTCTAAAAATTTCATTTAAAAACAAAGTCTTTTTGCTTTGGTAGTGCATGGACCCGAGCAAATTTGCTTACAAAAATTTTCTAATCCTAGTATCAGTAACAGACGATGTTCTAAAATACTTTAATTAGTATCATAGAGTGCGGGACATGAAACTCATCGACAATGTAGGCCTAATTCTAGATCTAAATGACATGATTTGTTATTTGTAGGTGGGGGTATTTATTCAATTTCTAATTATTGGGCAACACCCACCTGGTTTGAGTAGTTGTAGCGGAGATCCTTGTCAAGTTTTAAAAACACACCACACACAACACAAAAACCGGATCACTCGCTACCGTCCCGACGTTTCGCACGAACTAAAAACATCGCGCCTCTTCGGGGGAATTAATTATTTGCGCCGACGGTGGATTTGGCGCGTAGTCGCTCCGAGCGTCTTACTGCGACATCAGTCGCAGTAAGACGCTCTTACTCAATTTGCTCAATTTGCACAATTGACGCTCTTACTCTTACTGCGACTGATGTCGCAGTAAGACGCTCGGAGCGACTACGCGCCAAATCCACCGTCGGCGCAAATAATTAATTCCCCCGAAGAGGCGCGATGTTTTTAGTTCGTGCGAAACGTCGGGACGGTAGCGAGTGATCCGGTTTTTGTGTTGTGTGTTGTGATGGTGTTGTGTGTTTTTAAAACTTGACAAGGATCTCCGCTACAACTACTCAAACCAGGTGGGTGTTGCCCAATAATTAGAAATTGAATGTAGGCCTACATCTTTAGAAACCGCCTAGAAATGAATACATACGCTTCAAGTAAGTTTGAAGTATTTTCATAGGGCCGTTATCAGAATTTTGACATTGTTTTGGATTTGGAAAATATCCTTATCTAAAATATAAATTATTATTTATAATGGTGAGTACTTCAAATAAGGCAGTAGGACGACTAATAAAAGAGTCTAGAAACTATACTGAGGTTATACTTGAAGATTGTAGACATTTCTAAAAATAATGACTTGGCTGATAATTGTGTTGTAATAAAAAAACAAATTCTATGCAATTACAATCAATACGCTTAATGTAGTTGTTTTCATTATCTTAAAATCATAATGTATTTCAAAGATGCAGTAATTAACTAAAAACTAAATAGGGCAATGTTTGTGGATTGTGAACTAATCAAATTATTTTTTTTTATTTTGATAGAACATGTATTTCTGTACATGTATACAAAGTTTTAGGTGATTTTGAGCACGTTTTCATATTTAAAAAAATTACTATACAAAATCGGTATTTTGTAATTTGTTTCCACTTTGCTACAATATTTGTATATTTCTCCGTTATAGTTTTATTGTTATATACGATGTAAAATTTGAACGGAAACAACCTACCCACCCACCTCATGATTCTATAAATACACTTCACTGCAAATGGTTAAAGTCAATTGTTTATAAGCCAGGACCAGGGCTTTAAGAAGCCAACGTGATCCCAGGTTCAAACATTGTTTAAACGTAACCGGAAAACTCTGATTTTATCAGTGATGAAACACACTAAATGTAGGATGGCCCCAATGCCATTTTGTTCCATTAATGTATTAAATTTTATTATTAGGTCGAGAGTCGAGAACCTCTGACTAAGCGACCTTTTAAAGAGAAGATGAAATTTTTAGGTTAAACCAAAGCAATGGTGTCAGCGGTTTTAAAAATTCAAATTTAACATGTTTGCATCTGAAAAGGTTTAAACGCATTTTTATTAAACTTATTAGACTTGCTGTGATAAGAGTAGCTTAACGCTTCAAAATACGCATAGAAATCAAGTTTCAAACACGTCTGGTTCTAAATTCATTATAAATACAAAAGAAACAATATTTTTTAATCAGTTAAAATATATTGTAAATAACAGGATATGATTATTGGATGTGCTGCAGCCTAGCGGAGACGGAGTCAACTAAGTGACCTGACTAGACACGAGCACTCTATCGGCGACCCGGCGAACCCCCTGGACACTGAAACAAAGGAACCGGAGAAGTTAACGTGGATGCTGGGGAAATAGCGCTAGAGACTTCCCCCTCTGGCATTTCAAATTGATTTGATTCGCTCAGTTATCTTATAATCCCACGCGTAAGGTCATCCGTTGTTCTGTAAACAATTTGAAACACATTATGTCAGGATACACAGGCCTCACGTTACCGCGCCGCGATATGGCCTTACCGCTATCCGATTTCTTTTGAAGCCATAGGATACATTCAACACAAAACATTAAGGATTGTAATTTTACAGAAAACTATCAGGTGCATTGCTCTTTTGGGTGCAATAATCATATAATGTATTAACAAATTACCATTGGATCTATATCTGTTACAATGTAGTTTTGTTACTATTATGATATAAAAACTCCTTGAGTTTGTGTATTCGTATGTTTACTACGTTACCTCTGTCTGACATTTGTCTACTTCAGCTGATAGGTCATCGATTTATGATTTTTTTCTTTTAGACTATTCAACTCAGAGCAGAGCGAGGCCTCTACACGAAGCTGCGAGTATCATAATTTATCTGACGGCTACACACATTTTGAATGACGAATAATGATTTATTTTCCTCTTATGCATTACAAAACTTACAACAAAATATAATCTTAGAACATCTGGTCACAATGTCCAGTATGCATGACCATGCACAAATATAAACACCGGAAAAACAAATAAATTCTTCTAATATGAGCCCAGTTCCACGTTTTTCACACTTGCCGATACCCCTGCAGTAATTTATTTAAAAAGTGATGAAATTGTTACGTACAAAGATAATTGGATAAATTCTAGACGTTATGAAATTCCAAAGATATAAACTTATATAATTATTTCGCCAAGAAAGCCACAATCTCTAGTTGCAAACAACGGAAACAACCATAGTCTAAGATCCCTACAAAACTGTTTAATAGTGTTACATATTTTTATATTGATCGTGAGTTTTTTTATAAAAAGCGGGCAACAGACAAACAAAAGACTTCCTGAGGTGAGATTTATTAACTTTTGGTGTTCGAAGTTTTCGTGAATTTACACTTCTCATTGAGTAAAACATTCTCCGTTCCGATATCAACACTCCTTCCATAAAAAGCCGAAGTACTTTAAATATAAATAAATGCTGAACAGGTAACACATTTAACTGTTTATATAACGAGGAAGATGGTTCTCTTTTATAAAAAAAAATAATTATAATAAAATGATTTTGTGTAACTTGAATTCTTTTAATATATGTCTTATTTGCATCCCCCGTCCCAATGAGTTAAAGCATATTGGATTCTAGAGTGTACAAGCCCAAAATAAACGGAACGTAATAAATTTGTAATCACAAAAATTTCTAACAGAGCGTTTGTTTTGCATTTACGTGCAATTCCCAATTTAATTTTTCATCTAAAACGAGACCTAAGTACTTAAAATTCCCCATCCATCTTTTTAATTATTGGACAGTCATTGCATGCCTTTTACTATAAAATTAGATTCATGATAAACTAGAAGGTTTTGGAAATCAAAACCTCTGTGATCAAAATTAATATATTTAGTTGTGCTGACGTTTACCTTCATTTTATTAATATTACAACACTTTCGCAAAACACAAAGATCAATGCCCATTTCTTCCCATAATGTTTGAACGCTTTTATTTGCATAAAAAATCCAATGTCATCAGCAAAAGCATAAATATTACTATTAAAATTTAACTGTAATAAATCATTAGTAAAAATAAAAATAACAAGGTCGCTGACGTCACTGAGCCTCGTGGAACCCCGACCCTCACCGGCAGCGGGGAGCTGAGGTGTTCCCCGACCCGCACCTGCTGTATTCTGCTCGTGAGAAAACTTCTGACATTCGCAACTCCTCTAATTGCAGCCGATTCCATTTTTCGCAGTAAAATGTCTTGATCAACGAGATCAAAAGCTTTCTTGAAATCGATGAAAAGCCCCGAGGTTTTCATGTTGTCGTTTAAGCAATTATACAACTTATTAGTTACACTAATGAGAGCATCCTCAAATAAGTAGGATAAGTAAAGTAAATGAAACCTGCTAATATAGAAAAGTTTAGCTTTTATTTTTTACAAACTGTGTGTAAATCAGTCCAGTGGAAGTCTCAGACAAACTCTGTCCATAGGATTGAAAAAGTTGACTTTTTCCTCATGTTAAATCACCATAAGAAAAGTTTATTTTTAATTTTTGACCAATTTAACGTAAATGTTTTTGGAATACAAATAAAACCTGCTAGTATAGGACAAAAAACGTTTGTACAACCCTCATGTAAATCGGCCCAGTAGAAGTCTTAGACGAACCGTCCAAAGGTGTTTTTTTAACTTACTGTTTTAAATATTTAGATGTTCTGTCTCTGTCACTGTTACGGTTTTCCGGGGCTCCTTCTTCTCCAGACGTTGCTGCAGCATCCAGCGAGAACGTTGTTAATTATATGACCCAATTTAAAGTTTAACCTCTAATTTTCAAGTGTATACTCTAACAGTTTTATAGTTGATTATGCGCAATGTACAGAAAATAAACTCAAATATGAGATAAATGGTAGTTTTATATTCCAGGGGGACGACGACAGTGCAGCTGAGAGGAGAAAAAACTATCTGATTAATACGACAACGCAGTACGCCACGGTTTTGTTCCCGCATTTCTATGAAATAAGTATTTTTTGACAGGGTAATGTCTAATTTCGTGTGAAAATTAATGAGTGCCAATGAACTTAAATATTTTGTCTGCAGTTTACCACCAAGTAGGAGAAAGTACTAGTTATTGGCTATACGAGTTGATAGTTTATGAGAAAACAGGTACTACACTACGAATTAACAGTTTGTTAAACAAAAGTTAGATTGTTTCCACCAAAGTTTAATGACTGTACATCATCTTTTATAGTAGTGTGTTTTTGGGAAGGCTGGCTCATGACGTCATCATGATGACGTCAGCAGTGATGACGTCATCAATGACGTCACGAATGACGTCACTAATGACGTCACATGACGTCACATGATGTCACACCTATGACGTCATGGTGACGTCACTACCGCTGACGTCATCATGATGACGTCACTGACGTTAATTAGGTCAAGGTCACGCAAGAATACAAAAAAAATTTTTTTGCACTTTTGCGATTCCTCAAATTTTGCTGAGAAATTGAAATTTCTCGAGGAATCACAAAAGTGCAAAAAAATATTTTTTTTATTCCCTACCGATCAGATTCTCGACCTAATATATCCGTCAGGGGTCATTGACCCGTCCCAGCATCCCCACTTGAAAAAAAAAAATAATTTTTTTATTTTACTTACCCACCGAGAGACTGAGAGCCGAAGAATAATTTCTTCAAACACCCGACAGTGCGACAAACGACACGCGATCCGAACAGCACCGCGTCCGAAGACGTACTGACTTGGACACAGACGGTATCCCAGGTACCCGGCCCAGTGGTGGGGATAAGGAGGTGGTGGGGGTAAAGTGGTCAGAAGGAAGAAAAATTTATTTTTTTACAAACAACTCGTCCCAGCCGGTCCTTTACCGGACCTCCGTAACTCGGATTGGAAATATTTCCTGAGAAATATTTATTTTTTATTCTTTCTCAGGTGATGTTGGAACTTGGTCGGGAATTGGAGTCACCAACGTAACCTTACTGGCAAAAGTTAGCTCGTCTAAAAGTTTCTGAAACATTTTATCATCCATAGTGATATTTGTGTCCCTTGAGTAAAATTTTGGATTATTTTTGAAGCAACGTTTCATTTTTGTTAAAGTGGAAGTCTTGGACACCTTAACAGAATTATTTTGCTTAGCCAGCAAAAATTTTACTCTTAATAATTTTTCTCGCAAAGTTTCAGCCATAGATGTGTCTCACAGTAAGGTTTGGATAAAACTGAAACACTTAGTCCAGTGTTGTACCTTAGCTGGAAGTAGTGGGGGAACAGGGCTATAGTGGGGGAATGAGTAGTGGAGGGGGTAATGCGGACTGTTGTTGACAAGTGTAGAAACAGTTTGCTGGGAACTGTCCAAGGAGTAACACGTACTGTGCAGAAAAATTAACCGAGAGACTTGTGTAAAATTTAACTCCAAGAAATATTTAATGTAAGACTAAAAGAGGTAGAGCCAAATGAAAAAATAATTTTGTAGGAGACGGGTATGGATCAGTTTTGTAGTAAAGTTCAAAATCCACTTGTGTGGAATAAAATTAAATTGTGAGCGAAAAATATTTAGCCACACCTGCAAAATACAAGTGTATGAAAATATTAGGAGACCTGTATAGCTAAATAAAAATTAATTTTGTATCAAACAGTCTTCCAACATTTCAGTTTCTAAGTCTTAACAAGTAAGGAATAGAATATTAAATAATGAGTGGAAAATAATTTGTTAAGTAAACGTAATTGTAGCAGTGTAACAAAAATTAATTTTGTGCAAAACAGGCTAGGTTCTGTTTTGCTAAGTTTAATAAAAATGAAAAATAAAAATTTACTCACAGAAAAGTCCCGCGGCGGCGAGGTGTGGTGTGTTTGTTGGATTGCAATAAACTGACTTACCTTCTGTTGAGCTACAGTTGGCAAGCTGGCCAAGAAACCAGTCTGTTATATAAGCATTACGTAACCGTCTCTGCCGGCTGTGCTGAGTTTGGCAAGCTAAAATATAATTCTATACTACAACTGTCCTGGACCAAAAATATTCTAAGTCCCAAGACCCATCACCCCCCCGGCTCCGGACGAGAAGTGCCCCCCCCCCGGGGGAGGAGGAGGTGGCATAGCCCGAGGCGTTGCCATACCTTGACACGTGTTGTATAATGAGATCCGGTTAGTAATGTATTCAGGTGTGGCTCTTGGAGATTGTCCAATGCCGCAAACAAGTACGTGTCGAGGTCTGGCTGTTTACGTAACCAGATCCGGTTCCCCCACTCCTGACCGGCTCAGCTTCGGTTCTCTGAGGCTTTGCTTCCTCGCAGTTGGTTTCAAACACTTCAGCTGAGTGGTTGAAGCTCTGCCCTACAGGATTCGCAATGTAATGTTGGCGCCGCATTATATTGGGAATTCTTTTAGTCTAAGGCATGGCATGTGTAGTGTTAAGAAATATTTTATTTTGCGCTTGCTGCTTCTGCTAGGTCTTGGTGTTGGATTTATTTAGTCTAAGTGTTGTGTGTTGAAAAATATTTCTTTGTACTAATCTTCACAGGTTGTCCCCAAGTAGAAATTTTTCTTAATTCGCATCTTGGAGGTACTCCTCCGTAAATTGGCAGCTTAAGTGTTAGGCTTTTGAGACTTAACAGTCTCTGTAAAATAAAAATTTTTCGAGGTTCAGAACCTCAAGAATTATTTGTTACCAACAATAGCATGGCGCCTAACGAGCCCGGGGGTAGGCCCCTGGGGATCCACCCTTAGGCCTCTTTCGGTCAGGGGCGCTACTGGACCTCATCACTCTAGATGGGTGGTTGGCATCCTTTAGCACGAGGCGTCGGATCCTGACACTGACCGGTGTGCTAGGCAAAAGTCAGTACCTACGGGTTAAGACGGGATCCTCGGTCATGGTTAGCATGGCCTCTTCCAAATTATTGTAGCATGTTTCCCTTAAGGAAACTCAAAATTAAATAAATAATTTTTTATTAAATCACCTCCCCCTAAATGTTGAGATCCCCCCGATGCCTCTGACCGCCGGTGGTCTTAGGCATCGGGGGGATTTCTTTTTTAACTTTTGGATGACCTTGACCCATATTTGTGTGTGAATAAAATAATATTTTGTTCCACACGATATGTAGGTCAGCCATGACTTAGGCGGATTTTTGCCTGAGTTCTGAGGACTCCTCAGGACTTAGAGCGAGATGCGACTAAGTGTTGGCTGTCCAAACTGTGGTGGAACAAAATATTATTTGTTGTTGACACATGAGTAAGGGTAGCAGGTATCCAAGAGTTAAAGTCCTAGGGGTAGGTGACCCCCCCCGAGCCCCGGACGGCAAGTGAGCCCCCCCCCCGAAATTTTTTTTTTGGATTTTGACCTTGACCAAAAATTTTTTGCTCCGGACGAAAACTGCGCCCCCCCCCAAAATTTTTTTTTTTTTTATTTTGACCTTGACCAAAAATTTTTTGCTCCGGACGAAAACTGCGCCCCCCCCGGAATTTTTTTTTATTTTGACCTTGACCAAAAATTTTTTGCTCCGGACGAAAATGGCCCCTCCCGGGGAGGTGGAGCTGCCAAGCCAGTAGTGTGAAATTGTTACTCCTACAACAAGTTAAAAATAGTAGTGGCATACTGTTCCCCCACCAGTCTACCACTGAGGTACCTCTGAAGCAAGTTTGACTCAACTCATTCTCTTTCGAGCCGCCAATGGGTTGACATGGATGTTCCACTGTTTTAGATGAAGCATAAGTATAAAGGTAATATTTTGCACAGTGGTGTCATGTATGTATTTTAGTAATGGTTAGATTAGAATAAAAAATTGTTTCAGTTTGTTTGTCTCTGACAAGTTTTAAACTTAGGAATTTTAAGGATGGAAAAAGTATTTGTAATTATTTAAAAAATATAGGTAGCACCGTTTTAGTGCTACCTTAAATATAAATTTAAAAGATTTGAATTTTGAAATATTTTCTGTACATTTTTTGAGTGTTGTCATGTGGTAAGTGTTTCTAAAAGCATCTGATGAAACAAATATATTTAAAAGTATTAAACTGTGAAATTTTAAGGATGGAAAAAAATATTTGTAATTATTTCAAAATATAGGTAGCACCGTTTTAGTGCTACCTTAAATATAAATTTAAAAGATTTGAATTTTGAAATATTTTCTGTACATTTTTTGAGTGTTGTCATGTGGTAAGTGTTTCTAAAAGCATCTGATGAAACAAATATATTTAAAAGTATTAAACTGCGAAATTTTAAGGATGGAAAAAATATTTGTAATTATTTTAAAATATAGGTAGCACCGTTTTAGTGCTACCTTAAATATAAATTGTAAGGATCTGAATTTTCAAATCTTTTAGAAACTTGTTTGTAAATAATTTTTTGTTTTGCATTTTAGACAAATCGAAAAAAAATGTATAAAACTGTAAAAAAAGAGAAAAAAATATGAGCGGGAGATAGGGCAGCAGATGCTCTATCCCCTGCTCAAAATAATAATTTCCGATGGAATTGACTCACTTTTGCGAATTGATTGTGGTGGGGGAGAGCATTAGTGGTGGGGGAAACGTTATATATACGGGTAGTGAAGCCTCAGTCTCATTTGGTAAGAAAGAGGGGACGCTGGATTGGAGGTGATGGTAAGATTGACTCAATAGCAAATACTTTAACACTGCAATATGTTAACAGGTTGTCAATGGTTAGGAAATATTTTTATGTTTATACTCGCTAGTTTGTTTAACCTTAAAATTTTAAATATATTTTGTTTTGATCAAATGCTTTTGCCGGACTTCCTACACGCTAAGACTCATATAAAGTACAGGATTTAAGCTGATCTCTCGGGAAATACTATGTAGCCACCTTACACTGGTTATCTGAGTCGATTTCTTTTTTGGTTTCCTTCAAGTCTTGGTTTTATAAATTAGCTGTTAGTTTTTCCAAGACTGTTGGCAAGATCAAGCTTAAATTTGTAGATTCTTATAGATTTATAAGAATCCACGAATCGAAGCTTGATCTTGCCAACAGCCTTAGCAAACTAACAGCTAATTTACGAAGACAAGACTTAAAGGAAACAAAAAAAAATCGAGTCAGATGACCAATGTTAGGTAGCACATCAGTATTTCCCCGCGAGATCAGTTTTAATTCTGTACATTTTTTGAGTTTTGGCGTGTGGTAAGTGTGCCAAAAGCATTTGTTCAAACAAATATATTTAAAAGTTTTAATTTTGAACAAATTGGGCAGTAAATAATAAAAATATTTAACTTTTGAACCAGTTGACATATTATTGAAAGTATTTGTTAGAAAGTCAATCTTACTACCATCTCTTATCCAGTGTTCCCTCTTTTTTACCACATTTAAGGTGGCCTTGACCTATATATTTGTCCTAAATAGTAAATTCTATATAAATATATTACATCTTGTTCTGCGCATGTTCAGATTTGTTCTGCGCATGCGCAGAACGGGTTTTCCCAAGATCACCCCCCACCACCCGCTATAAAAGGAGGTTGGCCAAGAGCGTCTCTCATTCTTTGGTGAACTTTTGTAGAGGTAACATCTAAAGACGCTAGTGGTAAAAAGTGTTAAAATGCTTCTTTGCCATATTTGTGGGGAATTTTTCCCAGATGAAGACATTTTAGCTATACATCAAGAATTACATATGGAAGACCCGGCAAGTTTAACGGCTAATGAAATGGACTGCGATTGGATTGACGAATTTTTGGATGAATTTAATCAACGGCTCGACAACTGGGAGAGTTATTTGCAACAAATGCAGCAGGGACGACCCAGCGTGATCCAATTTGGAGGTGCTGGACCGTCAGGACTTAGAAGAGGAATTGTTGCGGAACGAGAAGATGAAGAAACAGACACTGATACAGATTTAGACACGGACATGGATTTGAATATAGAAACAGAACAAGAAGGAACCAGACACTTACGCACAACTGCTTTTCCCGGACGCACGGTAATACATAACAAAATAAATAATGTGCAACTAGATTTAGAAAATTTTGTAACCGAGGCAAAATCATTGATTTGTGAAACTTTAACTAAAGAATTGGCAAGATTAAATGTTATTAAATTTGGTTTAGTGTTGGATGCAAAATTTAGTAAATCTGATGGTGAAACCACACTTCGAGGTTTCATAACAAAAAACCGTACTTTGATGTTTGGCTCGGATATAAATCAAATTGTAAATGAATGTATAGAAGAATTGATGGTAAAACTGCAGGAACATGAGGGGAGAGGGTCAGGTTGGATGTTTACATCTGTAGAGGGTTTAGTTTTAAGAGTGCATAAGCACGGATTTGGTATGAGAGGAAGCAGCTACATCCCTCTACCAAAAGCCATTGAGAAAACAAAAGCATGTATAAATGTACAGAATGAAGATAATGAGTGTTTTAAGTATGCTATGTTGTGTAAATATATTTTGCCTACACAGAATCCTTGGAGAGTAAGTGGACATTATGTAAATGTAAATAATAGGTATAATTTTGTAGGACTATCTTACCCTGTAAAAATTTCAGATATTTCTAAGTTTGAGAAACACAATCCTGGTGTTAGTGTAAATATTTTTGGTTTGGATGATGCAAATAATGTGTACCCCTTAAGGGTAACTAAAACTGAACTTAGGAACCATACTGATTTGTTATTAATAACTAAAGGTGAAATTTCACACTATGTATATATAAAGAATTTTGAACAACTTGTCAGAAGTCAAGTTACTAAGCATCATGGTCATATAACGATTTGTAAGCGATGTTTTTGTTTTGTGTCAAAATAAGTAAGGAGAGGAGGTGCGGAATGGCTACAAGAACACCAAAGACTCTGTAATGAAAATTTTGAATGCAAAATTAGTTTGCCTGCACCTACTCTCTCTATTGTAAAATTTGAAAAGATTAGCCATCAATATAGGGTACCATTTGTAATTTATGCAGACTTTGAGTCCACACTGGTACCCCAAGAACATCCAGAAGGGGAAATTACCAGTAGGACAAAATATCAGCTGCATAAACCTAACAGTTTTTGTTTGCTTGTTAAATCCACACTGTCAGAAGAACATTTGAAAAATTTTGGTTTAAGTTCAACCCCAATTTTGTACAGAGGTGAGGATGCTGCTAAACATTTTGTAGATAACTTGTATTATATAGCTGGTAAGGTTGAAGAAGTGTACAGTAATATTATTCCAATGTTACCTCTTGATGAAGAGGAGGAAATTCAATATATCAATGCCACTAATTGTTACTTGTGTAAAAAAGAATTTACTCTTGACAACCATAAAGTCCATGATCACGATCACCTTACTGGTTATTACAGAGGGGCTGCTTGCAATGCTTGTAATATTAATTATAAACTTCCGAAATTCATTCCAGTTGTTTTGCATAACCTTAGTGGTTATGATTCACATTTTATTATTCCGGAATTGGGCAGGGATGATGGGAAAATTGATGTTTTGGCCAACAGCACAGAAAATTACATTAGTTTTTCCAAGACTGTTGGCAAGATGAAGCATCGATTCGTGGACTCTTTTCGATTCATGTCATCTAGCCTTGCCAACCTAACTAAAAATTTAAGACGACAGGATTTAAAAGAAACCAGAAAAATTGTGCCAGAAGATAAAATGGACTTGGTGCTAAGGAAAGGAGTTTTTCCTTATGATTATATTACAGGAATGGAAAAATTTGAAGAAACAAGACTACCACCTATCGAAGCGTTTAAAAGTAAATTAACTGAAACCGAAATTTCAATTGAAGTTTATAATCATGCTCAGAAAGTCTGGAATGAATTAGGAATAAATACCTTGGGTGATTATTCCGACTTTTATGTAAAACTAGATGTAACATTATTGTGTGACATAATGGAAGAATTTAGGAACACCTGTTTCACCGCTTACGGACTGGACCCCCTTCATTCGTTTACATCTCCCGGCTTAGCATGGCAGGCCATGCTAAAATCCACCGAGTGCAAGTTGGAGATGTTAACCGACATCGATATGGTTTTGATGATCGAATCGGGTGTACGCGGTGGATTGACCCAGGCTGTTACAACACATGTGAAAGCTAACAATAAATTTCTATCAAATTATGATGAGACTAAAGATTCGATTTTTCTTGGCTATTTTGATGCGAATAATTTGTATGGTTGGGCGATGTCCAAACCCCTTCCGTATGGCGACTTTCAATAGGTAGACCCTGATTCTATTGAAAATATTATGGATATTCCCAAAGAAGGTGACACCGGCTACATCTTAGACTGCGACTTTGAGTATCCAGTACACCTACACGATCATCATTACGACTTGCCGCTGTTGGCTAAAACTGAAGTATCACCGACGGGAAAATGGCCCAAATTAATGATGACATTAAACAACAAAAACCGTTATGTTGCGCACTATTGGGTTGTACAACAAGCGTTGGAATTAGGATTGATTATTACCAAAATTCATAGAGTTTTAAAATTTTCACAATCTTGTTATTTAAAACCATACATTGATTCAAACACTGCAAGGAGAGCAGCAGCAACATCAGCTTTTGAAAAAGATTTTTACAAGCTCATGAACAATGCAATATTTGGAAAAACTTTAGAAAACAAAAGGAAACACAAAATTGTAAAATTAGTAACAAACCCCAGACAGATGCAGAAACTTGTACAGAAACCAAATTTTGGAACAAGTATGATAATTAATGAAAACTTGGTAGCAGTCAGCATGAAGAAAACCAAGATAGTAATGGATAGACCGTTGTACATAGGAATGTCAATATTGGATATAAGTAAAACGCACATGTATGACTTTCATTACAACAAAATGGTACAACATTATGGAAGAGAAAATATTGGAGTAGCCTACATGGACACGGACGCACTAATTTATTGGATTAAGACACAAGACATGTATGAAGACCTTCGGACGTTCATACACAAAAATGATTTTGATTTTTCCGACTACCCAAGAAATCACCCGAACTTTAATGAAAATAATAAGAAAGTTTTAGGCAAATTCAAAGATGAATGCAATGGAGCAAGCATGGAAGAAATCGTTGCACTAATGTCCAAATTATATTCTTTTAAAGTATATAAAGGACATCAAGAAGAAACATCTACCACCAAAAAAGCAAAAGGTGTGAAGACAAGTTATTTGAAGAAAAATGTAAACTTTGAACAATACAAAAACTGTTTATTTAACGACACCACCTTGACTGCCAAATTTAACACCATAAGGAGTGAAAAACACAAAGTGTACAGTGTTACAGAAGTTAAGAAAGCACTCTCGAACAAGGATGACAAAAGACACATTATGGATGACAAAATCAACACTCTTCCTTTCGGCCACTACTCCCTTAACCCCATCAACAACTAACCTATTCTTCGTCCTCTTCGTCCTTTTTTTTGACCTAAAGTTCCTTTTTCGGCCACTACTCTCTTAACCCTATCAACAATTAACCTATTCTTCGTCCCTCTTCGTCCTTCTTCGACCTAAATTCCTTTTCCTTCCGTAAAAAAATGGGGAACACGGCAAGTCCAACGCCTTGTTCCCCATTTTTTTACATTAATTTGAATGACCTTGACACATTTAAAATCAGTTTTTAATTAAAAACAAATTTTTATTTCCACTTTATTGGTAATATAACAACCTAAACATAATTAATAAATTGTTTATAAAATTATTTTCTTAACCCTCTTAAAATAAGGGAGGGGGGTATCATATAAATGAACTATATTTTTTAAATATCATTCATTTATATAATACCTTAACCTGGGGGTAATGTAATAAAAAACCATTACTCGGACATTTCCCAAACCATGTCCTTGAGGGTTAAGGAAATATATTTAAATTGTATTTCTTACCAATTTAGAATACCTTAACAGACTTAAATAGGGTTTAATACATACATAAAGTTCATTTCTATTTCAACCGTAATAACGGAAGGATTAAAAATGGATTTAAAACAAAAAATTGTTAATGAACTTCATAAACCTGCTAGAAGAAAATTTCCCCGTAGAAATACCGTTATAAAAGGAATGAACGACTTATATCAAGCGGACTTAATAGAAATGATTCCTTATAGTAAACAAAATAAAGGTTTTAAATATATATTGACTATTATCAATTGTTTTACAAAAATGGCAGATGCTTTACCGCTAAAAGATAAAACCGGCAAGAGTGTAACAAAAGCCATGGCAACTGCGATACATAGAGACAAAAATACCATAAAACATTTACAAACCGATGATGGTAAAGAATATTTCAATAAAGAATTTTCAAATTTAATGAAAAAACACGACATAAACCATTATTCGACTAATTCAGAGGTAAAAGCATCAATCATAGAAAGATTCAATCGAACTTTAAAAGGTGCGATGTACAAGATGTTTTCAAACAGAGGATCGCACGTATGGATTGATATGTTACCAAAACTAATAAAAGATTACAATAACAAGTTCCATAGAACAATTGGTATGAAACCAAGCCAAGTGACTAGCAAAAATGAAAAACTTGTATTAAAACGTATAAAAATGAATACTAAACCAAAAGTTGAAAAACTAAAGCCTAAAGTGTTTAATGTTGGTGATAAAGTGCGAATAAGCAAATACAAAGGTGTGTTCAGTAAAAGATATCTACCAAATTGGACAAATGAGGTTTTTACCGTATTTAAGGTGCAACCTACAGTACCAGAAACTTACATTTTAAAAGATAATAAAGGACAATTGCTCGAAGGAGGGTTTTATGGACATGAAATGTTAAAATCCACAGTAGGTGATGTGTATCTCGTTGAAAAGGTGTTGCAACGGAAAAAAGATAAAGTAAAAGTGCGATGGTTAGGATTTAATAAGAGTGAAGATTCTTGGATACCTAAAAAGGATCTGATATAATGATGGAGCATCATTTTAGGTTGAACCTTTACAAAGGATGGAGATAATACCGCAAAAGGATAGTTTTCCTATTAATAATATTGATGAACTCACGGTGGACAATTCGGAATTAAACAGCGGCAAACATGGTGTTCTGTTACCAAACACGGTGCGTTGTCTTGTAACTGGTCCATCCAATTGTGGTAAAACAAATGTAGTATTCAATTTGATTACAAACCCAAAAGGATTGCGTTTTCAATAACTTGTATGTCTTTTCCAAATCATTACAACAACCCAAATACCAATTATTAGAAAAAATATTTAATAATGTGCCAGAAGTGAATTATTACAAGTTTGATGCAAGTGAAAGCGTAATGCAACCGCATGAAGCTAAACCATTTTCAGTTTTTATATTTGATGACGTATCCTGTGAAAACCAAAACACTATCAGGAGCTATTTCGCTATGGGACGACATAACAATATAGATAGCATTTACATAGGCCAGACTTATAGTAAAATACCGAAACAACTGATAAGAGACAATGCAAATGTGTTAATTGTATTCAAACAGGATGAAACTAACTTAAAACACATATATTACGATCATGTCAATGCGGATATGTCATATGAACGGTTTAAAGACATATGTGGTAAGGCTTGGGCTGAAAATTATGGATTTTTGACAATTATGAAGGAACAACCACTAAATAACGGCCGATACAGAATAGGTTTCGATAAATTTATATTAATTCACTAAGCACTATATCACACAATCATTCTTGTACAGCACGTCTTGCTACAAACATGGTTAACCAAGAAAAGTTAGTAAAGGAAATTAAATCACTTAGTGATTCTATTCGGGCTAAAAACAGAGCGTTAAAGTTAGGTATCAGCGAAAGGGAGAAATTTCTCGAATCTACTTTTAAACCTATTACAGAGCCTTTGAAACAATTGAACAAAAAATTGACTAAACCTTCTTTTCAAGGTGATATTATTGCTCCAATAACAGAATATGAAAGGGAAAGTGTAATATCAGAAGATATTAGCGATGAGGACCCGGAAGCCTCCATATTTAGTGATACAACGGCAGAAAGAGAAGATGTATATGCTGGTAGTGAGGAAGAAGTGGTATCTATAGCGAGTGAAGAAGAAAAAACAGAAGAAGAACCATCAAACATAAGCTTATTGGGTGAAACTATTCATACAAAAGGACCGTTAGGAAGAAAATACTTGTTAAAACTGTTAATTGGAACTGATTCTACTAAAAAATACCACAGTTATGGAGCAAGAATGTCCAAAGAAGGTGTAATGATTGGTAATAGCAAATTAGATGTCGATGAACATGATAATATTCACGTAGGTGATCAAATATATAAGGGAACAAGGTTGATATTTGAATTATTATTTGAAAATAAACCTTTAAAAGCATTAGTAAAAAATGATGATTTGGAAGTGTATAGCAAAATTTTGGATCAAACTAATGCATATAAAAGAAATTATTTACCTGAAGCACCCATATATAGAAATAAATCTGTAAAATATAAAGATTTTGTTTCCAAATTAATACCTATTATAAGAAGAAAACCTGTAAAAAGAAGATTAGTAGCATCCACTTTAGATTTAAGTTCCCCAGAACCGAGAAAAAGAAGCAAATCAGTCACCGGTAAAGGATTGATGAAGAAACTATACAATACAAACGTAATTTATTACAATAATATCAATAAATTGGTGGATAGAATGAAACTAATACATGAAGCCAAAGAAGCGGGTCATACTGGATTGGAAAACGAATGGGTGGCTTTAGTGGATGAACTTAGAAACCGCGGGGTAATCTCATAAAAATGCGTTACTCCCTAAAATGCTATTCAGTTGCATCATGAGTGTCGACAAATTCGGACGTTATTCCTCGGATGGATTACATTACGCAAATAGTTTAAAAAGGAGTGCTGGTTTACCACAGACACCTGAGGGAGATTATGATATTAGCAATAAAAGGTTAAAAAACATAAAAGATCCCACGGATGAAAACGATGCAATAAATTTAAAAATATTAAAGGAAAAGATATCACCAACATTAAGACTACACAATAACACATATGACGCAGAAAATCATAGAATTATCAACGTTGGTAAACCAAATCAAAACGGTGATGCAATAAACAGAGGTTATTTGACATCAGAATTAAAAAATACGTTAAGATTCAATGGAAAAAACGTATAGTGCTAACAATAAACGTATATCCAACGTAGATGACCCTAAAGATGAAAAAGACAGCGTAAATAAACGCTATTTACATTCCATAATACCTGAAAAGACCAAAGATGGTTTTTCTTTTTATAAATTTGTTATTAACGATATAGGTTATCCGAAAAATGAAAATGATGCTGTAAATCTCAAATATATAAAAGATCATTGGATTACACGTGATGTAGGAGTTATTGATTGTCTCGGTAATTGTTTAGCAAATGTAAAAGATGGTTCAGCGCCATCAGATGGTTGCAACAGTGGGTCAAATGAAGGAAACTTTAAAGCAAGAAACATCTGGATTTGTAAAACAGGATCAAGTAGTATCACGGTCGGGTGATGTGTTTGTACAAGGAAATGAAAATTTTATTTTACTTGAACAAAAAAATAATGTTTGGGATTGCAAAGACATGAAATTATCAAATGCGCAATTAGCTACAGATGCTCATGATGTTCCGATTTTATCACAAGTTTTACATACTAATCCAAACAATTATCATAGAAGTTGGTTGGGTACAAATAGAAGGATAATTAACATATTTCCAGGTATCGATGATAACGATTGTGTTGTAGTACAACAATCTTTAATATTAGACAAACCAAGAGGTAGTACTTTCAATGCGAAAAATAAGAAAATAGGTAATTTGGCACAAGGAACAGATTCAAAGGATGCTGCAACTGTAGGACAAACATTACAATATGATAGTGCAAATCAAGAGTTTATTTTATAATACCAAAAGATTTAAATTAATGGATGTAAATGATTATCAAAATCTATTAATTGCAGATCCAAATTAATTTAGTGGATTTAGAAAATTGTCTGGTGAAGAATTTATTCATAAAAATCATGTATTTAGAAATGAAGCAGATAAAGCCTTAATTAGTTCAGATTTAAAATATTTTAAATGTCCTGGGAGTGATGAAAATGTAACTGATAAAGACGATTAATTTGTATAAAAAAGAACCAATGGATGAACATCATAAAAATGCACTACTTTATAGAATGCTGTTTAGTTGCACCATGAGTGTCGACAAGTTCGGACGGTATTCCTCGGATGGATTATATTATACAAATAATTTAAAAAGAGCTGCTGGTTTACCACAAACACCTGATGGAGATTACGATATTAGTAATAAACGGTTAAAAAACATTAATGATCCTACAGATGAAAACGATGCAATAAACTTAAAAGTTTTAAAGAAAGAAATATCATCGACATTAAAACTAGAAAAAAATACATATAACGCAGGTAATTACAGAATTACCAACGTTGGTATGCCAAATCAAAACACTGATGCAATAAACAGAGGTTATTTATCATCAGAATTAACAAATACTTTAACATTTAATGGAAAAACGTATAATGCTGAAAATCGTCGTATATCCAACATAGCAGACCCTATTGATGAAAACGACAGCATAAATAGACGTTATTTACATTCTATAATACCTGAAAAGACAAAAGACGGATTTTCTTTTTATAAATTTGTTATTAACGATATAGGTTATCCAAAAGATGAAAATGATGCTGTAAATTTAAAATACATCAAAGATTATTGTATGACACACAACAATAAAGTATATATTTGTAATAATAAACGTATCACAGAACTTAAAGACCCTCAACATGTGGATGATGCCGTCACTGTAAACTTTCTTATTAAAGTTTTAGGTAATGCATTGTTTGATTTACACAATTATATATCAAAACCTAATGTTTTAAGTGAAAGTAACAGAGGTACTTGGATTAAAAATGAGATTTTTAAAAAATATTTCATTAATCCTCCCACCCAGAAGTTTAGATCCTCAGATTGGGGTGATTTGGATATTTAATTATATAACTTAATAAATGACTTCATTTATGTCCAACTCGTCATAGAGGTAACACATAAGTTGTGCATTTCAATTATAAAAGACAATCATGACATTTCAGTACATCAGTCCATATCGAGACACTGTAAGGAAAGGAGGTGGGATTACATCCACAGCGGTTTCTCTATTAAGTAAAGCTTTAAATCGAATTCCAGTAGGATCTGTCGTAAATAGAGCAATAGACGCTTTACCATACGAATTTCATATACCAGGAGGTTATCAATATTGCGGACCAGGAACGAAATTGAAAAAACGGTTAGAAAGAGGTGATCCAGGCATAAATAAGTTAGATCAAGCTTGTAAGGAACACGATATAGCATATTCCACATTTAGCGATACAAAAAATAGATCGATAGCTGATAAAAGCTCGCGGATATAGCTTGGCAACGAGTAAAGTCTAGTGACGCTAGTATTGCAGAAAAAGTGGCGGCTTTAGCGGTAACAGCAGGTATGAAGGCTAAAACAGCAGTAGGAGGTGGAAAAAGGAGAAGTAGGGGTAAAAAAAGTTTAACTAAGACGAAACATGGAGGAAATATTAGAAGAAAACGACGTTCCACCAGAAAGGGTAATAAAAAACCAACAGTATGGTCAATGGTAAAAAACGGGGCAGGGCTATACCTAAGACCATATCGTGCATATTAAATAAAAGAAATCAATTAGTAATACCACATAAAGCGTTAACAAATATCGAATTATTTAAATACATTTCATGTTTAAAAATACCTTTTTTCGCGGTGTCTTTATGAAAGATGATTTACCAGTTAAAATGTGGAAAAACGAAACCGGTATTGTAAATTTAGACAATTCTGAAGGTCCTGGCACTCATTGGGTTTGTTATAAGAAATTAGGTGAAAATATATATTACTTTGATAGTTTTGGCAATTTACCACCACCTAAAGAACTTGAGCGTTACTTTAAATCTGCTAAAAACATATATTACAACTATAAAAGAGAACAACCCGATAACACTTTAATATGCGGCCATTTATGTTTGGAATTCCTAGCTAAAAGTATCAGTCACAATTGAGATGTCTTCCTATACGGTATCATTAACAGGAAAATCGTCCACTTTACGAAGTATCCTTTTCCCAGCTTTACGCTTGCAAAAAGGAAGATTTTGGGAGGCGGCACTGTTAGATTTTACAACTTACAACTCTGTTCCCAATGTTACGGAAGATAAAAATAACTTATTGCATTATTATAAAGGAAAAGATGCCAGTGGGAAGTTTACAGACTTAGAAGTTTGCAGTTTACCAACAGGTTCTTATGAAATTGATCATATTAATGAATTTTTGCAAAATAAAATGGGAAAAGACAATATAACATTAAAAGGTAATAACAATACGATGAAAGCTGAAATTAACTCCAAATATTATATAGATTTTACTCAGGAACATTCAATCGGTGAATTGTTAGGATTTCCCAAAGATGGGCCAATTTTAGAACCAAATCAAACACATTCCGGTAAACAAACTGTAACTATACTAAAAGTCAATAGTATAGATATAACTTGTAACATTATACAAGGAGCTTACAGAGATGGAGCAAATACTCATATACTACATACTTTTTACCCGAGTGTACCTCCAGGATTTAAAATTGTTGAAAAGCCACAAAACCTAGTATATCTGCCGTTGAACACCACTTTCATTTCAGACATCGTGTTGAACGTATTGGATCAAGACGGTAACTTGATAGATTTCCGAGAAGAGCCAATTACAGTTAGATTACATTTAAAATCGACACTTTAATACAAAAATCATGGGTTTATCATTTAAAAGTGGACAGCCTACGGGAAACCGCATTAGTAGCTCTTCAGCTGTGGAGGAGTTAACACGCGAGAACATTCGTTTCTTAGAAAAGATTGGTTTAAAATTAACCGATTATGGATATACTGGATATAGCGCAGGGTCCGACATTCGACGAAACACTATGGGAAAAAGAATATCACACCCACAACCCTTACACTTCATCAAAATTGAACAATAACGATGAAATTCGTATTCCTATACAACATCAAGACATTTACACACTACCATGTGAAAGTTACTTGTATATCGAAGGAAAAGTAACAAAAAAGGACAATAGTGTAGGTACAACAGTTCCATTTATAAATAACCCTATGGCTTTCCTGTTTGATGAAATTAGATATGAAATATCAGGTGTAACAGTTGATTCCACTAAAAAAGTAGGTATTGCAACAACTTTAAAGGGGGTAACATCTATATCACCTAATGAAACCAATTTACTTCAACCGGCCGGATGGGTTTTACCTGAACATGACACAATCACTCCGAATACAAAGGGATATTTTGATTTTCATATTCCATTACGTTTGTTG
Source organism: Neoaliturus tenellus (assembly GCA_030545055.2). Taxonomy (NCBI): domain Eukaryota; kingdom Metazoa; phylum Arthropoda; class Insecta; order Hemiptera; family Cicadellidae; genus Neoaliturus; species Neoaliturus tenellus. The sequence continues at coordinate 43,367,323 of CM061535.1, read as the reverse complement.
CTTGGATTTGCTGAAGATTATAGAAAAATAATATTAAATGTTAAACAAGAATTAGTTTTGTTGAGATCTTCTAACGATAAAGACATTATTAAAGCTCCAGATGGTACAACGGATGCAAACCTAGAATGGAAATTAACATTAGACAAAATTGTATGGAGAGTTCCACATGTTAAATTAGCTGACGAACATAGAATGCTACTATTAAGGAAGTTAAAGGCTGATCGTGATATTGTAATTCCTTTTAGAAGTTGGGAATTCCATGAACATCCAAGCTTGCCAACTACAGATCGTCACACTTGGACTGTTAAAACATCTAATTACGTAGAACGAGCCAGGTATATTATATTTGGTTTACAAACAGATAGGAGAGACAGCATCACAAAACATGCAGGCAAATTTGATCATTGCAACTTAAAAAATATTAAAGTTTATTTGAATTCACAATTTTTCCCCTACGACAATTTAAATGTGTCATTCGCTAATAAAAAGTACAGTATATTATACGATATGTATGCGAGATTCCAAAATTCATATTACGGTAAAACAAATACACCTTTACTATCACCAGAAGAATACTTAGATGGTTACACAATAGTTGTAATTGATTGTTCTAAACAAAATGAATCAGTAAAATCATCAAGTGTTGACATAAAGATTGAAATGGAGTTTAATGCAGCTATACCTGCAAATACAACTGCATACTGTTTAATTCTACATGATAAAATTGTAACATACACACCTCTAACTGGAATTGTTAAAAATGTATTATAAAAAAACCGGTTTTGTTACATTCCGCGAGTATAAAAGCGGAGCGTGCAGGCCGCTCCTGATCAGTTTGTTGCCTGACGTCGTATGGGTAGCATCATCTTCAATATGGCTTCTACAAGTGGTACAACGGAATGCGATATAGAAAAGGAAATTTCAGAATTTTTGGACATGAATGAACAGCAACACGTCACAAATCAAGAAGAAGAAGAAAAAGGTAAAAAGAAAAAATATTTGTCCAAGAGGAAAAGAAATGTGGAAGAAAATATTTCACCAAATATTTTGATGGAAGTATTTTTAAGAATTTTTTATCCAATCTCTTCAAGTTTGGATAAAAGTGTTTTAATTGGAGTTATGAAATCAACCGACTATTCACCTACAGTAATTTTAACTCACGGAACAAAAATGATTTTGTTTACAGCCAATGCTTGGGAATCTTTTATGAAACACCTCCATTTGTTAGAATGTTACTTTAATAGCAACATGTTTGGCAGGAAAACAAAAGTAGGACTATTGGATTCAGACTTGGAAATTGATATTATTAAACACAGAGGTGAACATCAAATGAGATTTAGAGATACGACCAAACATGACATAAAAATTCAACTAAACAGAGAAGAATTTTTTATTTTAACATGTGCAACTGAACCGATAACAAGATATTTAAGACAGCTAGAATTCTCCAGTTCAATTATTAAAGATTATTTAACAGACACTTTGGACAAACAACCGGATGCACCAATTTTGTATGGACCTGTGGACACTTCAATATTCAACAGAATTCCTCATGAAGTTCAAATGTGGAGACAGTTGGAACAATATGTGCAAGAAAAAAATAATTTTGTAAAATCGGATGAAGAAACACATTTCAGTGATGAAAAGGATCAAAGTGATGACAATGACTACAACAAAAATGACCAGATGGAAAGTTAAATAAATTTTAAAATTTTTCACAACACTTTACACTTGAATTGGCAAATTTTCAATAAAAAATTCAAAATTTTGTGGGTGTAGGCCTACCGGGGATGGTGCCCACGTTAAATATACACCAACGCGCCTTCAACTGTACAGCCTGGCATAAATAAATGCCTACCGTGGTGTGGAAAACAGTTGACCTTCTGACACCGTGATGGATAGACAGGTGACCTTTCAAATGGACATGGAAGAAGAAATCAAGTCCAAGCCGGGTATTATTTTATTTCAAGCTTTTCGTGGTAACGATGATCGGTTCATAATTAAAGAACTTGTATTTTACGATATAGATAATAATATTCCTTACACATTTTTATTCAAACCACCATGCTCTTTTTCTTCACTAACCAGCAAAGCCGCAACAACAAACCGATGGACTTGGAAATATTTTCATCACATCGATTGGTATGACGGTTTTACCAGTTATTCAGACTTGTATCATATTATGCATCAATTTTCAAACAGATTTACTAATATTTACACAAAAGGACTTGAAAAGAAAAGATGGATAGAACAATTTACATCTACTCCAGTTAAAGATGTGCAAATTAATAAAAATTTCAAATTTATTGCTGAAAACATTTGTATTTGCACACAAAGTGTGGAACATGAAAGGGACAGGCACTGTGCGTTAAAAAACGCTTTAAAATTAGCAACTTACCTGCAAGATGGAGAAATCGGTGATGGTGGTGGGGGTAACAGCGATTATAAAAGCGAGGAGCAGACCGAGACCTGGCACGAGTATTACTCGAGATTCCGAGACGACAACATCTCAGAGCAAGAAGACAGCGAGGACCTCTAGAACAACCATGGCATCCAACCAGTTTCTGCAGACTTTGGTGGAACAGTTCAACGCCCACTCCAAGTCTACAATTTTGCCGGTAAAAAAATGTTCAGAGCTGAAGGATGAAAAACATTATATTATACATACCATGAAGAAGATGGAAACTACAGTCGGCGAGGCAATCTGCTGCAGCTTGAGCGAAGCCCCATACACTCCGGGAGATGAGCCGAAATTCCAAATTTACCTGCCCAAAAGATTTGTACACCTACTCCAGAACGAAGATCTCCGCTCCATACAACCAGGATGTCTCTACTTGGTGTCCCACGGATGCAGCGGCAGCAACTCCACCGAGCTTACCATCCACATCGCAGACAAGCAGCAGTGTTAAAAAAAATAATTTTTTTCTTCTTGTATCTGTTTGTATTTTTTAACTATATATATTTTTGTCATGTAATCTTGTTTGTACTGTTTTAAAAGATAAAAAACAAAAAAAAAAACACAAAAAAAAACACAAAAAAGGCAACATATCAATATGTGAAACAAAAAAAAAAATTTTCACATATTGATATGTTGCCTTTTTTTTTAAAGCTCTGGGGTGACATTGACCTTTGACCTTTGCACAAATTAAATATAAATTTTTTTCAAACAGCAATATGTATGTGTGTGTGTGTGTGTGTGTGTGTGTGTGTGTGTGTGTGTGTGTGTGTGTGTGTTTTCCCCCCACCATTTCAGGTTACCAGCATACAGACTGTAAAGAAGTTCAGTTTGATTGCAACTGTCAAACGATGAGCACCTTATTTGAGCTTTGTGTAAGAAAAATTATTGAAGATCAACAGCTATTTAGCCATACTTTACGATCCAACGCTCCTCAACAAATTAAAATTTTTATCAAACAGTACAAGCTAGACAACAGAGGTTACAACACTTTTGGTTGGTACAAGTTTGGTGATGGTACAAAATTTTGTCGAAGTTGTGGAAGGGCCGCTGTATCCAATCCGGCACAATTCCTACAAGATGATGGATGTTTACAATATGGTCATGTGGCTCCAGTTTTAAGTTACCATACACCTAAAGAACTTTGCGCCATTTGTTCAATCAATATGTTTAGTTGGCAAAAATTTAACCACCTCTCATCAGACAGCGTGTAAACAACTTCCCCCCACCACTATTTCATACTACCTTCAAACTACCATGCTAATATTCATTCCGCCTTTGGACATCATACGGAAAACATCAAGATGGCTCTGACTGTAAAATGTGCAAATTATGAAGAAGTATTTGTAAGAAATCTGCAAGAATTAAACGAAATTGTTCAAGAATTTAAATCACTAATCGAACAGGGATACCGATTAAACATGCAAATTTTTGCTTGCAACACAAAATGCCCTCATGTCCCCAGGGATGACGAGCCGCCTAGGTCACCATCATCAACTTCTTCAGCCTACTCCTCCAGATCATCCATGAAGACTCAAGCCAGTCCAAACTTGGAATATTTCTCCTGACTAATATTTATATTTTGTATCCTCATTGTACTTCAATATGCATATTTTTGTATTGTAATAAAGGAATAATAAAATAAAAACAAAATAAAAAAACCTATCTTGCTACAGTATTGTAGCAAGATAGAATTTTTTTTAAACACAAATTGGATGACCTTGAACATGTTCTAACATGTTCAGATTTTCCCCTACCACTTTTCCTCTTGGAGACCTGAGATGCAGCACCAATGTGTTTCATTACATCTTAATCTTTTAAGCTGCAAACATGGATGTTCTACCACCAATATATGAGGCTGATGAAGCGGAAAGCCTGGGGAGGAGGAGATGCCAGCATGTGGATCTAGTGGAGATGATGGAAAGAAGGATGGAAGAAAGACGGATCAGAAAGGACCATATGCTAATTCAGAAAATTTTAAAATTAGATCTCTTCATAATCTTGGCCTTATTAATTGCAATCTTCTTCTACTTGGTATACGCAGTAGTATACTGCCTAAGATGCATCGAGTGTACAGATAAAGCAGCCAAATTGCCAGTTTTCAACACTACTCTGTAAATAAAATTTTCTTTTTTAAAACTCCAAATGGTTGACCTTGAACATGTTTCAACCTGTCTGGTTGTATCAATTACCCCCACCACCACCACAATTCCAAAAGACCAATCCTACATGCAAGTCTGGCTTCATTTCCAACTCAGCTACGCTAAAGGTTACACTACACATAATGAAGTGGGAATTACTTGTTGACAGCCTTCAATACCTAAAAGAAATCTATGAAAAATTGCACATGCGGCTTCTTCAAAATCCAGGGATGATAATAAAAATGAACTTGGAATACGACTGTCCACTCATCGACGACAGTATGGATGAAGCAGAAGAGGTAGTCCAAAATACACAAGGAACATGTTGCTGTGAAGAAAATTCTTCGACAACATCAAGCACAAGTCCGGATAGCACATATGGGGATGAAGGAGGATTTTTGTAAATAAAATTTAAAAAAAAAATAATTTTTTTTTTCAACTTCAAATGGTTGACCTTGAACACGTTTGAACATGTTGAGCAATGTGGATAAAAAATATTTTTTTTTCTTATGCCTATTGCTGAATAACAAACTCAGTTGTATAGTTTGCAAAAAATTTTTTTTTCATTTCATATGACCATTTTACCCCCACCATCTCCTTATCCCCACCACTCTACCGAGTACCTGAGATACACGGAGCGACTTGTTCAGTTGCTGTTCAACTCTTGTGGTGTGCACATCTCACTTTTTGCACTCAATTTACTTATATTGAGTTTAAATTTAAATATTTAGCAAAATATCAAACATTTCTTAATTTTTCGGCAAAGTTTCAAATAACAAAAAAATTTTTTTCACTTTTGGTTTGATTGAAATTTCACAAGTTCCAAGATCACCTGAGAAAGAATAAAAAATAAATATTTCTCAGGAAATATTTCCAATCCGAGTTACAGAGGTCCTGTAAAGGACCGGCTGGGACCAGTTGTTTGTAAAAAATTAAATTTTTCTTCCTTCTGACCACTTTACCCCCACCATCTCCTTATCCCCACCACTGAGCCGGGTACCTGGGATACCGTCTGTGTACAAGTCAGTACGTCTTCGGACGCGGTGCTGTTCGGATCGCGTGTCGTTTGTCGCACTGTCGGGTGTTTGAAGAAATTATTCTTCGGCTCTCAGTCTCTCGGTGGGTAAGTAAAATAAAAAATTATTTTTTTTCAAGTGGGGATGCTGGGACGGGTCAATGACCCCTGACGGATATATTAGGTCGAGAATCTGATCGGTAGGGAATAAAAAAAATATTTTTTTGCACTTTTGTGATTCCTCGAGAAATTTCAATTTCTCAGCAAAATTTGAGGAATCGCAAAAGTGCAAAAAAATTATTTTTGTATTCTTGCGTGACCTTGACCTAATTAACGTCAGTGACGTCATCATGATGACGTCAGCGGTAATGACGTCACCATGACGTCATTTATATGACGTCATGTGACGTCATATGACATCATTAGTGACGTCATTCGTGACGTCATTGATGACGTCATCACTGCTGACGTCATCGTGATGACGTCATGAGCCAGCCTTCCCAAAAACACACTACTTTTTATTTTTAAAGGTACTGTAAATGAATCATTAGTATAAAATTATCGGTTTTTCATGATCCATGCGTTTCGAATACAGCTGACTGTAGATGGAATATCTGTCCCGGAACTCTCTGGAACCCTTTTTTGTCCCTTGCATGGGGACAAGTAAAAAACATTGTACAAATAGGGGTCTAAAATGCTACGTTTAGCCGCTAGCCGCCATTTTGTTTTTTAAACATAATAAATTATATTTCCGTAACGGATGTTTGCATTAAGTTTATATTTGGTATGAACCTTTATCATACTAATGCCCATTTTCAGGGGAAAAATGATTTTTTCCACTGTATATTTTCAAAATGGCGGCCATTTTTATTTTTCAAACTCAAATATCTGAAAATCGGTAAATTTTATAAAAATTTTACATGACACAAAAAAGTTGCCAAATTTAATTATCTAACCAATGAAACCAATTTTGTTAGGATCTGACAACAAATAACGGAGTTATTGAGATTTTTCTATTAAAATGTCCTTAATTTGCATTAATTATAATACAAAATCAATGTTTTTATGGAGAAAAATCGCGCTCAATATTAACTTATATATATTAACTTCCTTGAAACATTCGACCTTTTGAGGTCAGGTTTGTGGCAAAGTTTGTAGGAAATGGCGTTTTCCCCACATAACACAGAATGTTTATTCTATGTCAAATTACGTCAAATAAATATTTTATATTTATTCAACGTTTACTGTATTCAAACTACCAAAGTCAAATAACGTAAAAATTGTTTATATTTATTTTACGTTTTTGGTCGGTTTTTGTGAAAAAGTAACACTTAAGATATTTAAATCCTTTCTAAGATTTTTTGTTTTATATAAATGAAAAGTGATGAAAAAAGAAAACATAATAAAAATGGTGTGATACTGATATTAGGCCTACTTCCTTCGTAAGAAGTATCCGTCGTTCAGGTTGAAATAATATTTTCAACCTTTTTATTATTTCAACCTGAATATCATTCCAGCACGTATAATGCTAATCAAGAAGTTATTTAAGTATCCGTCCTAACGAAGATTACGTTGTACAGTAAGTTATCAATCAACCAATCACCTTTGTACACGTAATTTGTACAAGCATTTTTACAAAGTTCATACTGGTATAAATGTAGAATGGTGTTAATTACAAATTGCTTACTAACTTGAGACTAAAAATTAAGTTATATTACACACAAAATATTAGCATAAGTAAAATATATAGCAGATAATTAAAATTTTCTATTCATTAATCCATTTATCAAAAGCACGGTGCTTTAAGCGATTAAATAATGTTTTAATTAAGCTTTAAAAGAATCTATAATTAATACTTGTTTGTCCCAGCGCTTCTAATGGGCTTTTCCCCGAAAAACACAATGAATGTGGTTGAATGGCCGATTTGTTTCGATTTCTTGTGCTATGAGTGGTAGTCTCCCAGTTTAGCCATTGTGTTTTCGGAAGTTTTAACAGTCTTAATAATGGTTTCTGATATGTACATCCCGTAGTCATTATGCCCATAGTTATTCCGTGCCATAGCGTGGAATGTGTATTTTTAGTCCCTTTAAAAAAGGTGTTTTAGTTAATGTAATATTAAACCTTTTCCTATTTACTACATTAAATATCTGATTACTGAAAATAGTTCTGTATGATTGTCATACATTATATAAGCCTAGGCACTATACTTAAAAACACGTCTCTTAATCTTAATCCAAGTTTTTTCTTTTTTGTGGGGGGGGGGGTTACCGTGGTTATTTCAATGAGTTATACGGTATCAACAAAAACTTCCGGGGGCTATGAGTTCTGCGGTTATAGGAAGTAACTTCCAAACTTTCATTTTAACACCACTTTTAATATAATCTAATGTTCATGTAAAATTTTAGAAGATTTACATATTTAACTAGTTTTTATATAGGAATTACAATGATAATAATATTAATTATTATTAATACTACTATTCTTAAACAACCCGGAAACACAGCGCAAATCTTATTTTTGAACTGAATTCTGCTTTTATACTTTCTAACTTAAAAAGAAAAAAACGTTTGAACATCTTTAAATATTGGAAAAAGGAACTCGACATAGCATAATATATTTGTTTTCTATGACCAAAAATCAAACTGTCGTTGCCATACAAATTTCATTAAATGTTTTAGTACTTTTTTTGTAATCTGCAGTATGATGGTAGTCATCTGAAGTCTGAAGAATACAAAAAAGAACAAAAGTACATTACATAAAGTATTCTTATTATAGGTAAACAATTTCATTAACAAGACAAAAAATCAATGTTTTATTCAATAATCTTAAAAAAAAAAATAAAAAAAAAAAATAAGCACCTGCTGTAAAGTGGCTTCCGGAAACAGGAAACTGTCCAGGTACACCACCGGAAGTGGGGTCATGTTTACGGCTTGGAGAAAACGGAAAATCATAAATCATGCGACGTTTGTTCCTGCATAACAACTTTACCCTGCCCAAAAATAAGGATAATGTTTGAGCTAGGTAGTAAATACAGGTGACAATAATAATAATTTTCGAAGCTAGATTAGTAAAGCCTACACACACCCTTCAGCAGCAGATATATACCACCTAGCAGGAAATATATATTATTGTTTATTTAATTTTCTATGGAATTTGGTTATATATTATTCATGCCCATTAGAGTATTATAGCTCAAGTAACATTTTAACTATATCAAAATAATTTCAAAACAATCTTAAAGTGGTTTAAAACCATATCAATATGGTCATAACTTATACTTGGAATGTTTTCAGCACTATTGATAGAAGTTTAGCACTATTGAAGAACTAGAACCAGGAGGGAATGACCTTGACTAAGACTGTACCATATTTATTAAGTTATACCTCAAAACACAGGAACAGTAAAATAAATTTTTATTTCTTAAATATAATATAGATCTTTAACAATTTTAAAGGAATAAGTCATAAATCTTTAACAATTATAAAAGAAAAGAAAGGAAAGGAAAGGGATTGGAGCGGATTCGTCCCGAAACGTGAAACCCTGCACAAACAAGTCAACTGTAATTTTCAATTTCAAGAAATATAATAAATTTGGAAAATTATCACACAGAAGGTGTATTTTGTCATTATAGTCAAATTGATCAATTTTAGTTTTATATTAAATGAATAATTAATTTGAAATGTTACCTCAACAGAGAGGGTCACTAAGCCTGCGTCCGCCCGCTGCGATGAGCTCAAAGGAAAAGAGCGATTATAAAAAAAACTCTAGTTCCGTCTTGCAAAACCCTTCCGCTCACGCGGCCAGTTCACCAATACCTTCCCTTTTACTATATAAAATTTTAGACGAAATTTGAAATATAAAATAACGGTACATTATCATTATCCACCAAATTCTTGCCTAGAAATTTTGCATGAATTTACAACAAGATCCTTAAAAGAAAGTATAGATTTAGAAAGTTCATCTCAATAAAATCCATAATTTGCCTCAATCTTCACCAAACACTTTCACAACAAGAAACTATAAAACTTCACTAAGGTAGATAGTTCGCTGACTTCTCTGTAGATACTGTACACTATTGTCAGTAGTGCATCTCTAGGCTGATGGTATATGGTAGTCCCACTTCGGTCCTTTCTCCAGTATCGGCCAACTCCAATCGCTGGCCACCGACAAATTTTAGGATTGGAATGAGGCAGGAAAGGGAAGGAGATAATCTACTAACAATGACTTTAAACATACCCATAATATACCTTTTTTACACAAGATTAAAATGATTATATTCCCAATTTTGTATTTTAGTTCATAAAATAATCAACCTTAGGCCCTACCGTACACGTTATATTCAGGTAATTTTGTGATTTGCGAAAGTAAGGTTATTTTAAATAAAGTAACGGTAAACTGCTTAAAACTAATCTTCATTCTCCCGTTCGCTCACATTCACTCAACATTCATACCATAAGTCTCTGTTGTATGATTGTACGACAATGGGTCTGAATTTGACCTGCTCCCGTTGGGGTGCAATAACAATATTTTCGGGGGTACGACTAAGTGTCGTCGCCCGCCTCAAGCCGCGGCGACGAAACTTAGACGTACCCCGGCTAAGGCTAGGGACACACGGCACGGCGAAACCGCCGCACGGCGAGATCGCCGTGCGGCGGTTTCGCCGTGGCTTAAATTGGGTGCAGAACACACGGCACGGCAGAACCGCCGTGACAGAGCTTCTGACGGCTGACGCTAGGATTCGGTTTCAGTGTCAGTCGTGGAATCGAAACATAAAAATTAAAAATAATTATTCTGTCCCATAATTTCAGTAAACTTTGTTTATAAATTAATTTTGTGCTTCGATTTCAACACCCAAACTGATATTATTTTTATTAAAGAAGTAATCTTTGCAACTCAAAATTAATGGTATTGCCCTGGAACTTAAAATGTTTATCCACAAACAATGCAAATATTTGAATACAAATAGACAGTGAGTATTAGAAACAACATAATATGAAACTCTAATGGAAGTGTATATGTATCCCCACACCTGATTTCACAAAACCAGTAGTTTTAACGTTTTTGGTTACATACATATCAATATCATTAATAATTATTATAAAATTAGGTGTTAATGAGACTACATTTTTTGAAAAATTAAATTTATTGTTAAATCAAAGTACAAAATGCAGTTAGTAAGATTAAAGAAATTCCTTTAGAAGTTAGTTTGGTTAGTAAAAAACATAATTATAACTTAACATTAAATAAGTTAATCATAATACAAATATAAAAAAAATATAATGTCTCACACCTTACAATACAATAAATGAATTATCCTCTTCAGTTAACTCAGAGTCGTCTTGTTGAAAACATAATTATAACCTAATATTAAATAAGTTAATTATAATACAAATGTATAAAACATAATGTATCACACCATACAATACAATAGCCTAAATGAGTTATCTTCTTCAGATAACTGAACAGAGGCGTCTTGTTGGGAGTGTGTATTACAAAAATGGCGTTAATGTATCTTCACCAGAGTCAGAGTCGTAATTACGAATACATTTTCAGAATATTGTAGTTTAGAACGCCTAAAGGCCGGTAAAAAAACTAGAAAATTATTTTCTTAACATGGATATGAACTATAATCATAATTTTATAGCTATTAAATAAGTTTTTAAATTATTAACAATAATTATTTAACACTATAGTAGGACTGATAGCGCGACCGTACGGCAGTTTCGCCGTGCCGTGTGCCCTGCTCCATAAGTGCAATGCCCTACTACGAAAGTCACGGCGAAACTGCCGTACGGCAGAGTAGAGAATACACGGCGGTTTCGCCGTCCGTTTTTCTCGCCGTGGACGGCGGTTTCGCCGTCCGACGCCGTGTGTGCTGCCCCATTTACTCCAACGTATCTCTACATTCACGGCGATATCGCCGTACGGCAGTTTTGCCGTCACGGCGGTTTCGCCGTGCCGTGTGTCCCCGGGCTAATCCCCCTCTCACTCTCTCTCGGCGGTTGTGTCCCAATTGCGGTCAGTCCCAATTCCGGTCAGGGGTAAAACTTTCCAGATTGCGGTCACCCCAAAAATGTCATGGGCTAATGGAATGGCATTTGTCCAGATTGCGGTCACATTTTTGAACTCCATATATTGAGTAGCACAACGAGCGAGCCAGGTAGGCTATGCACAACGACGGACCCATACAGCAGGTATGTCACCTGTAGGGGATGCTAACCAGGAACCATGTCCCGCAAAATAAGAGGGCTATGTAAATGTGAAATTGCAAGATGCATATTTTGAAGCGTTTTTATTATTTCATCCATTCGAAATGTGCATTTGAAAGCACCGTTAACATATTGTTTGGGTAATCAATGAAAATTAATGAATTTTTATTTAAAAAAGAGTTTTTGCAAATACAGTAAATCAATGTACATATATTAATTGACAAATCAATCTGTACATGTATACATTTATTAATGGCTTTTGAACAAGGAACTCCTCCTACATTTTTAAACCGATTTTATGATTTTTGTGTCATTGGATTGAGCTTGGCGTGAAGTTGTTCCTAAAGTAAATTGGTAAATATTCATTTTAGGGGAAGGGCCCTACGTCCTCTCAAAAGTTCACAATTTTCCCATTTGATTAACATGGTTAAGGAAATTGATTGATAAAAAAGTGAACAGCTGTGAATCGTAAACTCATCATAGAAACCTATCCACCCAAGGATGTTATATCCTAATACCGGAGATAACGCTGCTCTAAATATAACTAGACTCGATTTGTGATTATGGTCAAATCATTCTGTTATATAAGTGGCAAGGTATTCTAAGAACGCGACGAAGGGGTCTCTCAAAATGTGACCGCAATCTGGACACCCTTCCACCACCTGAACCTCGACCAGCCCCCATAAAACTAGACTTGACCGCAATCGGGACTGACCGGAATTGGGACTGACCGCAATTGGGAAGACACCCTCTCGGTTACTTGCATTTGGCCTGGAGGGGCCGGAGGTATAATTATTCTTTGTAGTGAGTGATAGATCAACGCAACGAAATGTAATAGTGTTAAAAGTAAACAGATTTCATTCTATGTTTGAATAATATAGTATGACCGTTTAAGGGAACTTTAAGTACCACTTCCTGTCTTCTCTTTTTGATCACTACTATAAACAGACTAGACTACTAAACGCAAAACAAATATTTAAATGTCACTTGATTTATAAAATTACTTATTGCATTATTATAAGTCCTAGTGTTCTTCACTCATTACACCCAATGCTATTATTATGAGATAACCTATTATATTTCATACCTCATAAAAGTTTTTGTTTGCAACAAGCATGTGCGGATTACGGTACTGGTGCAGTGACCGGCCAACAAGAATGCTCTTGGGCCGATTGACTAAACTCATATGGAGTAAAAATGAACACAATCATAGTCAAATGAATAATCGAGAATTATTAGTATAGTATGACCTAAAAAAATCAAGGTACAAGTAATCATTGACTAATGCAATTTCTCATCCAATGCATTTTGTTTGATACCGAAATTGTGAAGGTCCTTATGGGTACGCCGGGCCGGAGGTGTTGCGGTCGACATTGTAATTAATAATCTGAATTTTCAGTTCTGCAAAACACTTTATAACAACAGTAAGATATCGGTTATAGAATTTTTCATTCTTAATTGAGAAGAGTGGTAATACGTATTTACCTATAATTTATCACTGGGTACTTCATGTATGCCACAGAAATCGCCCCACCGTGAAAAGGTTTCAAACATACATATTCTATGAGAAGTCTATTTAGTTTAGTGTATATAGTCAAAGATGTAACTAATTTTTTTATACGGCAATAAATTGAGAGTAAAATTTAAATATAATTGTGCTTTACATTTATTTAATGTATTTTCCTTAGATTTTGCACCCAAATAACACTACATAGTGTTCGAAACTCAGTGTGGTGATTTCTTGGATCAAACTTAACAACAAATTTTATGGGAACACAAGTCCTAAAATGCTTCAGGCCGCCAGCTACCATTTTGTTTTCACTTATAATAATTTATATTTTCGTAACGGATGGTATTATGTTTACACTTTACATGAACCTTAATCACACCGATGAGCAGGCCGGTATTTCACTATCGTAGTTCTATGAAATATATCTATTATCAAAGGTCTTTGATAAAAAATATTATTATTACAGTGTAATGGGTGAAATATTATAATAGTTCCCCTCTTGTCTTTGATCGATATATACAGCTACAGAAACCATGTTTTATATTGATTTCACAAACAAAATACCAATTATAACCATCAAACTGTAGAATAATAAGAATAAAGCGAACTGTTTATTTTATCAATTTTACTATCATAGATATATGTCAAAGAACTATGATAGTGTATTACCGGTCTCATTTCCAAGAAAAATATTATTTTTATGATAAGTATTTTCAAATGGCGGCCTTTTCGGTATTTAAACTTAAATATCCCAAACCGATTAACTTGATAAAAAATGTACTAATAACAAAAAAATACAATTTAAATAATTTAACCTACTATACCAAGTTTGTAAGGATTTGGTTTTAACCAAGGGAGTTATTGTGATTTTTCTACTAATATAACCTTAATTTGCATGAAATAGTCTATATACTTACTTAAATACTTGGTATCATTGGTTATAGAATTTAATTTGTCAAAATTTTTTATGTGTGCAATTTAATAAAATTTACTGATTTTTAGATGTTTTAGTTTAACGCTTAATACCTAACAAAGCATTTAGAGACATATGTTCACATGAACCTTTTTGCATAAAATACAATATTACACATCTTACAACAACAACTCGGTTAGTTTTACTACTTTCCTATGCGAGTAATGTCATCGATCTCTAGTTCCCACGTCCCAGTCCCACGTCAAGCCTCCCTTCTCGGGGTACGACTGAGTGTCGTCGCCCGGGGATAGCATCATTGCGCACAGCGGTCAGAAAACTGTCAAACTTTGGGGCATCATTGCGCACAGTGATCACTCGGGGCCCCGCTTGGGGGTGGCATCATTGCGCACACGGTCAAAAACGAAACTTGTAGTACCGTTCCTAAGTATAATTAAACATATATATTTACATATGTGCATATTTAAACTTCAAAATTGTCTCATTTCACTACTGTAATAGTTCTAATTCGTGAATATAATCTTTCGGCAAAATTACAGTTATCTTACAATATAACCCTTATTTTATACTTACTGTATGTGACGTATTTCACACGTAATAGTTTGGGAAATAATAGCTTATTACAAGTATTATCATAACATTTATGCATAAATGTTTTAATAATACGTGTGATAAGGTTTTATTGGTTAATAATCAATTAAGTTTACAAGTGATTAGATATTGTTTATAAAATAACTATGAAAATAGTCTTAGCCGGTTAAACATCGTTATTACTAGACCTATATGAAGGTTATTTTAACAAATTACACGGTAAAGCAAAGTTTAATCTATATTTACAAAATTTACAAACATACAGCACTAAACAGCCATTACAAGAACTTTATCTCTTTAAGTGAAATGAAGCCTTCTGCATGAAATTCAGGCGGTTATAATCTTACCTTCCTTCAGCTCTGTTTGGATTTTTTCCAAAAAACTATATATATATATATATATATATATATATATATATATATATATATATATAGATTGGTCATTCATTAAGCCAAACCTCCGTTTGACTGGTCAATTATCATTTTATGCCTCCAGAAGGAATTTTTGCCTCCGAAATGAATTTTTGCCTCCGCGGAGGCATCAAATACTAATCACAAAACTCTTGAAAAATCTGCAGCCAGTTCTCATCTCAATTTCTCTCTGAATCAGAAGAGCAGCCATATTGGATTCGTTTGTCAACAATAAGCTGAATGTCTTGATAAAGGTTAGTATGTCATATTGTTGTATTACTTACTTTTAGCACAACCATAAATTAATTATAGGTTGACTGTGATTATTGTTGAAATTGAGTTAAATATAATTTATTAATCTTAAATTAGTCTGGTACGTATTTACAAGCCTACAGATTACTGTAAGTAGTGTTGTTAAAATATTACATTTTCAGAAGTCATAACTAAAGATATGGTTTCTGATATTAAATTATTAGATTTTTTTATGGTAATTCATATCAAACCTAACCAAAATATAAATAATTGAATCAATCGATAAAATGAATAAATTACTGTAAATAAGCCTACATTTGTTTGTTCAATTCATTCCACTAATTAACTTAAAATTAATGTGTTTTATATGTTAGCGATCAGTGGTTAATGGCCTAGTTTTAGCTTATATTTTATCATCATCATTGAGAGTATGCATTTGTTGCATGTTGTTAAAAATCAAATAATAGGATAACCTAACCTCACAGAGCCCAACAAAACTATTCTAGTTGTGTTAACTATCCAATAAAAGGCAAATATTTAATAAAAACTAGGCCTACCAAATTTATTTTTGATTGTTTTTAGCCAGGCCTACCAAATGTCAATATGAATATTTTTAGCTAACAATGCAGCATAGCTTTTTATTGGTTGACTTTGTCAACAATGATTTTTCATGCAGGCAAAACTACAATAAAGTTGAATACACAAATGTAGATAAACGATGTTTTCTTTTACCTGCGAGAAAAAGTCAGAATTATAAGATTAAAATCAAAGTACAGGAATAACTTCCACTGAGAAAAAGTATGAGTTCTGGGATATGTACCACAAGCTACTAAGTTGGTTCGCTACAGCTAATACAACTTTTATCTGTTGTAAAAATGTATTACTAATATATATTGGATGTTTAAAATTAATATTCTAATATAAATTTATATTCCAATTGACATTTATTAAAACTTGTGCAACTCTATAATAGGCTATTCAAATGATAATACGCTACAAATCTCTTAGTATGACTAGAACAGATAAATGTTAGCACAGCGGCAACGATGAAAATTGTGCCTTATTGTGGCAACATAAGCTGTAGCCTTCTTGTGTAGAACAAGTCAGACTTTCTTCTCAGATGCTTTAATTCTGAGTTTGAACTTAGAATAAAACATTTCACAGGTGAGCTTTACCTTTAGATCAGCATTCAGACTTTAATCTCTTAGGTAAAGATAAATTGTTTTATCAAGTTGTTGGCCCTAATATGTTTTAATATTCTCTCTCCATTTCTCCAGCAGAAGAATTAACTGGTAAATTTGGTTGTTAGTAGTTATAATAGGTTGTAACAATTAGTAGTCTACATTATATTGATTTGTTTATTCAGGGTTTGGCTCAAGCTAGCATCTTGGCCACCTCTTCAGCCGAGCCATGTGAGGAAGTCAATACCAGCATCTTTGTACTTTCTTCTACTTTTCATCTTCGTGATTACCTTCTGTGGTCTTCATGGATCATTGCCGTTTATTTTTTCAGAAGGTATTTATATATTTCATTGTTTGGTAAGGTATTTATTATTTTGTAAAGGTAAATGCCCCAAATAGCGACACTGTATACCAAATACTGGTATTAACACAGTCACATTTAATCATTGATTATGATCTCTTTGTCGTGTGTATTAGCTACTTTAAAAGTCAGATGAGTTTACAATCTCTTTTTCTTTAAGAGAGAAGAAGGCCATTTGTTAGTGCTAGGTAGAGCCGCCGAGAGGGGGGGGGGCAGATTGGGCAGATTGCTCCGGGCCTCAATAGATAAAGGGCCTCATCTTCAGGGGGTTTTTCTCCATACTTACGGAAGTAAAATTTTACCTCTGCATAGGCTATGTACCACCATATATTTTTCAAGACCTATCAAAATCTAACAAAGTAGGCCTATAGCCCATGACCTGAGTACTGATCAGCCTGTATGAGTCTCCGAGGTTTGAAGCTCTGTGTCAGTGAACAGACTCCGCAGCGCCAAGCAGCCACATGTGCTATACCATTTGGCAGCTATACCACCTCAACCAAAATATTTTGCAACCGGTCCTTCACGGCCTCAATTTAAAAAATATTGCCATGTCTGTTTGTTGTTCCAAGTATAAAAGATACAAGAGATACAGTATATAAAATAAAAATGTCTTTTGGTATGGTTTATTCCATAATTAGGTATATATTCTTACTTTACATAAAACTTTGCTCAATATGACTCACATGATCGTTAGACCTTGGTTAGGTTAGGTAAATATAAGTCTTTAGATAGGCCTACCAGTATTGTATACTAAATAAGACTGTAGGCTACATCAATAACAACCACTTTTAACATAGTTGGTTCTTCGAATATGACTTTCAGCATGGTTTGATTTGATTTCTAAATGTTTTTTATCTTTATTTACTACTAAATTGTCTTATTCAAGTAATATGCCATATTCGTATTCTACATGAAATTCCGCGTCATTTGAGTACCGCCATGACATAGTATAAAAATAGTTCATCTCATGGCTTTTCCAAAACTTTTCTTGCAATTTCCGGTTTATTTCAAATTGGATGGAAATAAGTTTCACATATTTGTAATCAGCTTAACATACCGGTTAATTTGAGTACCCTTTTGACGTATTTTTGAATAAAATGGTCACTATCCAGTTTCCAAATTTCCACCGCTTTTCCGGCGATAACTTTGTTATTTATGAACGGATTTTAATAACTCTTGAACATTTGAGTTCAGCTCGGTTTCCCCGTCATTTTGAATACCCACTTAAACCATTTTACTTGAAAAATGTTTTTCCGGTTTTCCAGATTTTCCTGCATTTTCCGACTTATTCCGTGGAAAAACTATCATTTTTAAAATTAGGGCGTAACTTTGGACAGTTTGGAACAAAAAAATTAAATTTTCAAGAGGTGGCACCTAAATGGCATAATTACCAACCCTGTCCTGGGCCAAAAAATTCTCTCGGCGGTCCTGGTGCTAGGAGGTTGAATGTGACGTCATTTCAGCTAACAATCTAATTGGTTTCCACTAGAAACATAGAGATCTTCATTGGGGAATAAGAATTTGAATAATTTGGAAACTAAATACCATACCTAAATAAGGTTTCTAAATAATATAATCATTCAAGGCTATCATTTGACAGTTTTATGCATAATTATAAAATATTGTTAGATGTTACTGGTTGTGTTATAGTATCATAAGTTAACTGATTGCACTCAGCACAAGTATAAATAACTTTTATAATGAAGGAAACTTAAAATACCGTATACAAAAAATGTAAAAAATAGGCCTACTTGGATTTGCATTTTTGCTATATTATGTTTAAATTCATATAATAAAGCAATTTCACTGAAGTAATTACTTCCATTATAAAGAATATTCAAATGCCTAGTTGGATCTTTTAGGTCAAAATAGTTTTAAGCCGGGTTTACCCGCAACAATAAATTGAACGACAAAATGTTGTCGACAAGTCGTTACGTTTTGTCAGATATCGGACGATCGTTTACACGTAACGATTTGTCTGAACGATATGATGGTGCATTCACACGTTTCGTCTTCCCGTACAAGTCAGTCGGTGTTTTCCCCTCATTTGTCATTTTTATTTCTGTTAGAATAATCTTTACTTTTCCTTACTTACCATAAGCTTTTGTACAGTTCTATAAATAATAATAATAATAATGCTTTATTAGCAGGTATCATAACAGATACATAGCAATAATAATTAATTAAACTTAAATATAATTTTCAATTTTACTATGATGTCCAAAAATCTTTAGATAGGCAGTCTTCAACATTGTTTGGTGTTTTTGTTAATAGTTTTTCCATTATACTTCTTTTAAATTCTTTTACTGGCAGTTCCAACCAATTCAAGGGTATCGTATTAAATAATTTTTGTTCCATAAATTGAAGATTTTTTTGAGATTTTGTGTACTTGCATAAAGATATTTTTAATTTATTTCTGTTTCTTGTTTCATATGAATGGTTAAAAGAATTTTGAGGTTGATTGTTAATTTTTTCTCGAACGTTTAAAATAATTTGTAAAATGTACATGGCTGGCAATGTCAGGATATTCAACTGTCAAAAAATGGTTTACAGTCTGCTTTTCTTTTTGTGCCACAAATAATTCTGATTACTTGTTTTTGTTTTTAAAAACTTTTTTGGCTATTGGAGCATTGCCCCAAGCTGAAATTCCGTACAAGAGATGACAATGAAAGTAGCCATAATAAGCCGTAATTATTATTTCCTTTGTCACATTTCCTTTTCGCCTTCTTATGACATAGATTCCTTTAGAGACTTTAGTTAGAATTTTATAAACATGATCTTTCCAATTAAATTCCGAATTAAACTCTATCAGGAACTCCCGAGAGGCTTGAAGCAGGTCTGACATTTCTGTTCCTTCACTAAAATAAACTTTAAAACACTGGTAAGCAACAAAACTTCAATTCTTAAATAACAAATGGAACGTATTCAGTGATCACTCAAAAATACGAGACGAGATATGAGACGGCGACAAAACTGCGGTTGGTCGAGACAGGGTGTATCTGTTTACACGCTACGTCTTGTCGACGCCAACCCGCGTAGCAACGATTTGTCGTTGCGATCTCAAGAGATTAGTGCAAATTTGCACAAACCTTCCGATCTGGCTCCAACTCCGACAAGTCGTAACGACTTGCGGTTTACACGCTTCGTCTTGCATGCAACGTCTTATCGTTTAGACAAAACGTTACGTTTTATCGTTGCATGTAAACCCGGCTTTAGAGTATATTACAATTTTGCAAAGTTTTTAACGGTTGCAAGCACTAAGTATAAGCTGATTAAAAAGTAAGATTATAACTGATGAGTATAAGATATACTAATACAAACATAAAAGATTACGATGAATTATTTTGAAACTTGTTTTAGTATTGAATTTACTGAATGAACATATAATGAAAATCTTTTAATACAAGCTGGGACGTTTTACTGCCCATAAAAATCATTGTTTTTATTAGATGATGCCTTTTTTGTGGAAGATATTTACTTTGAGTATTATTACACTTTTGCTATATTTTTTTAGAAGTTACTTAAAACATACAACAATATTAAATCGCCTTTTTCATGATTTGGCCATCGCTTATTCTTGTTTGATTAAACAATTAAGATGTGATCCGAATTATTTAAAATTTTGTATGAAATTAATCAGTGAAGTGAGACAGATTGTAATATATTATGTTGTCCGTTCTGAATTAACAGCAAAAATAAACAATCTAACATAGTTTTATCCCTCGCCACAACTGTGAGTCACGGACGGCAGCCCCCATATTATCGTAGGCCAGTGAAATATTCATGCTTCAGCTCGTGGATGACGTGCTCCACCTATTGCTCCTATGTGATCGTTGATACCAACTGGCTGGTGGCAATAACTCAAAATGACCATTTTTGCAGAAAACCCCTCCGTGAGCTGACAAATAAAATGATTTGTTAAAAAAATTAAGTTGTAAGAGGGGTAGGCCTATGACATTTTGACTGACAGTAAACCTCAATTTTCCTCCTCATTTGTTTTTTGTTTTTTTAAGGAGTATGCTTGCTTCAGTGTTAAATGCAATATAATTTTTATTCCCAGGTAACTCATAAATTTACAAATTATAACAGTTTTGTAGTTTTTGTCAGACTCCATAAAAATTAAAATTTTTACTACACTGTTTACTAACTGACTTGGTAGCTGAGTGGTTATCGAGCCCAACGTTCAATCTGGAGGTTGTTGGTTTGATCCTGAGTGAAGTTACAAGGCTTATAATGTTTAAAACTGGACCCAGCCGACTTTGGTAACTGGGCTGAATCTGCTGCTATTTGTCCGTAACAAAGGTACACCTCATCATGATCTTGCATCCCTTTTTTCCTGTGGCCGGCCTCTAGTGTTCCTAAAGATTGCTAAGGTGAATACGGTGATGGGCATAACGTGTCACTATAGCATTTTTATGTGCCCGCATTTTCTTAGAGGTAATGAATTGTTGCAAGTTATCATTTCTCCTGGTTGTATTAATTCTCATCATAATGATGGTTAACTTATATTGGTGTTGTTTTTTTCAGGATTTGGAAAAGGGGTGACACATGACCTGCAGACATCTTAGGCCTACTTTTATTTCTACGTTATTTTAATTATCTGCGTTGTTTTATACTTTGATTTTAAAATACATATAATTATAAATTTTCTATATATAAGTATAAAACTTTTAAAATTAATTTAAATAATAACCTGCTTAAAATATTCATGTACATAATAACTTATATCTAACATGTTATTAAGTACGGTATGTTCAATAAATATTTATCGCTACATTATCATGTTTGTTTTTTAATTTAAACCTTTTAACCTGTTTGATAAATAACAGAATCAAATTAAAAATCAGCAGTGGTTATATTATTAATTAAGGTATAGGCCAGACAGTTGAACACAAGGCCTGTAATTTACCTAGGTTAATGCACTTAAAAATTCTGTCAACAAATTCCATCACACTGAAACTCTGAAGATGAATGCGTTTTATGGCTGAAGAATTGAGAAATATTGTTTAGCATTAGTGTCAGGAAGTCCTGTGTAGTGATGTATCATGGTAATAGTCCAATTTTTATTGTGTCAAGTGTAAATTTTACTGGATTATTAACTTAAATAAAATGACTATGCCCACAGTTATTACACTTTTAGATAGGTAGATTTAATTTATTCAAAACTATAAAGGCATACAATTTAAGGAAGTTTACATTAACTTTTATGTAACACCAAATATTTTTACCCATTAATACATTGGAAAAATTGCTAAAATCAGAGCAAAATAAACCTCTAACCCTAATATAAGATTTTAATGTTGAGGTTTTTATGTAAAATAATAAGATAGCAAAATTATGATAGGGGCTATTTTTGTTTTTGTAAGTTATTATGTTTTATACTATTGACTATACAGCATTCTAACAGACTTTTCATTCAATGTATTTTGTTTGATACCAAAATTTTGAAGGTATGCTGTGACAGAGGAGGTGCAACCTATCAATGCTGTAACTATTCAGTTGGATTCAAAGCTATGCATCGTAAACATAAACCAAAATTTTAAAATGTGTCATCCGTGGTTTAAAATAATGTTAGTAACTTACCGATTTACCTATCATATGCCACTTGTACTTCTTGTTTTCTGCGGAAGATCGTGCCACTGAAAATTGATTTCAAACATGCATATGATGTGAGAAGTCAATTTTTTTTAATTTACTGGCATATAGGCCTAGTCAATTTTTATTGGTATTTCTCAGTTTTTTTATTTGGACCATTAAGCTGGAAGTTTTTTTACGTTCTATCTTAGATTTTGTCATAGGTGTGTTTTAGTTAATTTATTTCAAAATTTTTGCTTCTTTACTTTCCATTTAATGAAGTTAACATAAAAAAATGATCAAGGTGTATTATTATTAAAGCGATTTGTGAAGTGTTTTGACATTCCAAAATCAACAAACCGATGTGGTCCCGAGTATATAGATGAAAGACCTTAGGATAGCGCCATAATAGCGTGCCTAAATTGGTCTCCAAGTAAAACTTACCAAAACCATCCTGTAATTATGCCTAAATAAATATTTCGTGGAATAAACCTCACTTCACAGGTATCAGACTCTCTTAAGGGAATATTTTCCCTTATCACAAGTAAAAAATCTCTTAACCGTTTTGAGTGCTATAGAACAATATATCGTTGATCGTCTTTTTAAGCGGAAATGCTAAGCAACGAACGATAAATCAAGCCTCTCCTTTCATCCAAAAATTCGAAGCAACAATATATTGTCATGCCGTCGATATCAATATGGTGAGCGGGAATATCGGTTGACTCAATTGTTATTTTGAAACACCGATGATTTCATAAGATTCTCCTTGCGATCAAGATACAAAATATCGTTGTATAGCACTTTAGGATAACAAATTTTTTTAATCGAATTTTTATATCATTTTCTGAAGTTATATGAATTATTCCCCAGCACTTCTCAAAAGTTAAGTAATATTTTTCAGCACTTAAAGGATAACGAAAGGAATACTTTCAGATAAATATTATGTTCATTCACAACAGTAATAGCATTGAATAAAGTATTAATAATAAATAAAAATACCAATAAATATGACACCCCTTTGTACTGTAAGTGAACTGTTTTTCTATTAATTTTCTCTTGGCTACTTACGTGTGGAGTTCAATGGAAATTTTGACCCATTGCTTAAGCTTGGAAATAGAAAACCTCAAAAGATTATTTCTATATGAATCATTAGCAAAATTATTCAAATAAGAGAATTTATTTCCTTATATAAAGATTAATAAGCAGTAATAATAACTTTTGTGCTTTAACTTATTAACAATACAGGACAGAAATAACAATAGGCCTACTGCTTTTAAAAAATGCTTTTGTGAAATGTTTTAGAGTGGATTGCCTTTTAGGTACCTATATTTGTTTTTCTGGGCGTCAATGCATAATTTATTGGTAGATTAGTAGTATCATACTTATTAGGACTAATCTTATTACAATTAACATATACAGAATTACACACCAAGACAGCCTATTTATAACAGATCGGTCAAAGTTATTCTTAGGAGTTGCATACTTGTACTTTGAAACTCATGCTTGGCCCCAACAAATTTGTTGTACAAGGCGTTAAATGAATTATGCCTACCACCAGTATTAATGAAACCTTAAACACCCAAACTATCCTATATAAAAACTTGATTTATAGTAGACCCCTTGGTACCAGACCATAACTTTTTTATATGGAAAGTAACAATAATTATAAAATAAAATAAAATAAAATAAAATAATGGGATTAGGAAGTTTTAAAAGAGAAAGACCTATAACATTAGACATCAACATGTATTATTTACAATTAATTTAAGTCTCATCTACACAATATGCAACAACAGTTTAATTCTTTTCTTTCTTCATTGGTGTTTTTATTCATGTGGTTTGTTCTCTGGGTCGCCTCGTTCTCCCTAAAAATGAATATTCATCAATCTTTAGACATTATAAAACTCTTTTCAAAAGACACATTGTGGATGACAAAATCAACACTCCTCCTTTCGGCCACTACTCTCTTAACCCTATCAACAACTTACCAATTCTTCGTCCTTCTGCAGCTTTGACCTAATTTCCTTTTCCTTTCGTAAAAAAATGGGGAACACGGCAAGTCCAACATTAGGATTTTAAACAAATCTAGCAAATCTAGGTTTTTTCCATTCTTAACACTTAAACTCTGCTGATTCACAACAATGCAGTTTATTTATAATGAAGTACAAAAACAAGTGCAAAAACCAAATTAGGTATGGCAAGACAAGTGACTATGTCCTATGGATCTACGAAACGCACTTGCCCAAAGATAGACTTTTCATGTGAACATTTTTAAGATGTGCACTTAATGTAAAATGTATCAAGAGGTCACATTTTTGTGAAATAGGCAGTGTGCGCCACTTAGAAAATGTTAACTAAACCTGGAACAAACTAAAACTTACCAAAAAGATTTAAGAGTAAATTGAAGCAACCATATAGAGATGTACATAGTTGTAAAAAACTTAAGAAGTCACTTGTTAAAACGCAAAATAAAACTTTACCCTAGCCTACCATTGTTTGTTTTCATGGCCTAAAGGCCTACAGTAGTCTCACTCTCAACCAGCCACCTTTTAACCAGGGTCCGCTTTAACTGGCCTTCCCGGGCTCAAAAAACAACATCTTTTTAACTAGCCATTTTTACCTCAACATTGCTTTAACCGGCCATGTTTCGCAAGAAACTTTGTTTTTTAGCTACTGTATCATTCAATTCAACATAATATCATGATATTTTCAAGCCACCTAAAATGTACTGTTCTGGAAGGAAGTGTATTTAATTGTAATGGCATAATTGTATTTAAGCCATATGAAATTGTAGGTTGGCATATTTAAATGTACATCGGTTTAACCCGCGAAATCATTATTTGCTCGAGGCCTGGTCCCGAGTTGGCCGGTTAAGAGGGAGTCTACTGTACTTGGTACGCACACCTGGTATTTTGCCAGCATACATTTAGTATGTCATAATTGACTCTATGTCACAAAATGCGCCAATGTGATTAAATGTGATGTCAATGACATTCAATAAAGATATATGTATTATGCATTGTAATAGGGCCTAATACTACTTTGGCAGGCTTAATTGGTTTCCAATATTGCCCTGGCATCTGAAAAGCTAAAAATACAGTAAAGAGTCAATTTTCCGAATGTCAGTTACGGTAACCCCAGAATGACATGTACTATTCACTGGTCAGTACTTCAAAATAAAAATTTTGAAAAGACAAACATAGAGCAAGTAGCCTATATTTCCAACAAATAACCAATAATGATATTACAAGTAAAATCATAAAGAATTACCTTACTAAATTAGACACGTTGCTTAATGGGGTCTTCAAGGTACAGGTTTCAAATTAAAATACACGTTCTAGATTAATATAAGCTCAGCATTTAACAAAATTAGTAGGCTAGTGTTTTAATAAAAAATTACAAAATTCGCATATAAGCTAATTGTTTTATTACGATTAAATTGTGGTTGCTTTAAGCATCTAATCTCGAAATAGTGTGATCATATGTGAGTGAGAACGATGATTTGGTCGAGCCACATCCATGTGGCTACGTTTTATTTTGGATGGAAGACCGTCCATAACCTCTAAATTTTTAATATGTTTACTACAGTAATTTTGTCGCAGATAAAGTAGGCAACGATTGTATTTTGCCTTTAAGCCACTCATGAGATATTTAAAACACTCGTGGCTAAAAGGCCCTCATAAAAGAATCGCTGCATAAACTACTATTAATAAATATTTCCGGTATTACTCGGTTTAACCAACCTTTTTAGTTATCCGACCGTAGTCCGGTCCCGTAGAGGTCGGTTAAGAGAGCTTCTACTGTATTCGATGTACAACTTTCCGGTGGTTATAAATCGTAAATGATTTTTGTGTTTAATATTCAAACAATTTGGTTATCTGAACCATCCCTGGTAACAATTGCTTGGATAATTGACACTTTACTGTACTTCGATTTTTGTTAATCAGAACATCCCTTTGCCGCTCCACAGTTGTGATTTATTTGGCGAGTCATTGTATGTGTGATTTCTTTACTATAAATTATCTTTAAAAGTATTCCCTACATATTAAGCAATAAAATGACGAACTTATAACCACCCTAGCGTGAAACTGGCTAAGTACGGTACATAGTATGGCAGGCCTGTGTCGCGACCGAGGGTGGAAATTCATTCTGAATTCCTAACAGACATAAATGTCTATTGGGAATCAGAACTCACAAGATGTTCAACATAGATACTTTTTGCTGTGTTACCGTAATAAAACCCACCAATGGGCGCAACAATATTGAAATGTCATTTCGCACAAGCTAAAGTTGCTTATGCAATAAAAAAATTAAAAAATCATTCTTTTAAAAATTACCATATGTACTTAAAAAATTAAATAGGATTAATTTTTATGCATATAATAAATACAGAATGCTATAGTATTTTATCTAAGTATGCCTAATGTCTTAATAAATATGTAAGGAGGTTCAAAGAATTAGGCGGACGTGAAATAAGAATATATAATAATATGTTAATTAGAAGTTAAATTCATCATAATAATCATAATAAAAGAGTACATTTTGTGTTACCGGTGCTGTATTAATTTGTAACTTGAAACAATATTGTTCACATCAGTCATCTACCTTCATACTATTTTTATTAAGTTTAAATTCACAATGTAAATATGGTATTGCAGTTTTTTTTATTCTTAAATAATGTAAAATCTATAATTATTTAATACTCTAAGGGAATTTTTTTTTGTAATTGGACTACTCCTACAATTCTCGATCAATTTTCAAGTTTTTGGTGTCATTGAGTGAGTAGTGCTTGGTCTGTAGTTGTTTCTGCCAAAAAATAATGAAGATCGGACTTAAAATAAGAGAGCTAGGCTATTCATCATTTAAATTGGAAAATTTCCCACTAAAATAACATTGTGATAGGATTGAGCGTTTTAAGCATCTGTTAATAAAGCTGTAAAAACATGAATTTTTGGGTGATTATTGTTAATCACAATATTGGATTGGTCCGGTGTAATTGATTTAGAACCAAATGTAACATTTTTAGCAATGACAGTTCATAGTTAAATTGAATTGCAACAAGTACATTAAACTTAGTTATTTGAAGTGTAGCATTACACAGTTAAAAGACTGCACTCGAAGTAATGATCTAACATTATACAACTCTATCGTCGCCTTCCAGGCATAAGGTCGTATCTAAAAAAAAAATGGATTTTTAGGTTACGACAGTTTTTGAATCTCCCAGACAGCCTCTACACATCACACGAATCGTCGTATGTCTATCCCTCCTAGTTTAGAAGATACAGGCTATGGTTTATGAGTCGTATCTCAAAAAATTGTAAATTTAAATCAGACGAAAGGTCGTATCAATTAATGATACCGACTGTTTGCCTGATACAACCCAGTCAAAAAAGGCGTCGTATCTCAAGATACGACTTTTCGTCTGAACTATAATGTTGACCTTGCCTAGTATAACCTTGCATAATGTATTCAGGCAAACTGTCGTATCTTGTTTATATATTTAATTTTCAAAGTATATATATATATTTCCAAATCTCTTAGCGTGTACTTTAAAGTTTAGAATGTCATGCATTACGAGCCTAAAAATAAAGTTTCTAAGTTCATTCGTTTAGAATCTCTGAAGCAAAATGTAGGTGTGGTTTTTGTTTTTCTGCTCTCCTGAAAAATCATTGAAAATGAGATACGACCATATGCCTGGAAAGCGACGCTATATTGTATACACCAGGAACGCTCATACAAGACAAAACTCGAACCAAAAACTGCTACCTGTGTTCTAAAGGGCAGACAAAAACGCAAAATGAGCATCTAAAGCTTTTGTGTGCGCGCTTAGGCTACTTACCTACACGCTCCTCTACGGATGCTAAATTTATAAATTTATTAAAACTTATAAAATAGTTTTAAAGCCAAATGCTGGCTGATTATAAGAGCGTAAATATCTTAGCCATTACATTTAATTAGAAAACCCCATGACCAAAAAACATACGTCAATACACAACTAAGACAGGAAAAAGTTATTAAGCGTAAACTTTTTTTATTTGTTGGTTAGGAAAAAACTTGCAAGCTACAAAATTGTAGATAATGAAATGGACTTTAATCTTTAAATTCAACATTTCTTGACAAAGTGAACAGTAAAATGAAGAAAATGTGTAAACTTGTGCGTGGCGGGTCGCTGAGGATTTCAGAGAATTGCGTCTTCATTTTCAATGTCCGGAATGATATATAAGCCTATTTAGAAACCCGTTCATGCAATGTGGAGTGTTTTTACTTATTCTCAGTACAAATTATTTAACTAAGCTATTTATGTTAAATAAACATGTTAGACAAAGATTAACGCACCCGCCTAAACAGTTATTTAGCAATGCAGTGGCATAACACGGTGTTGCATAGCCTTTAATGCAGCAGCAAGAGGAAAACAATAATTGACTACTGCTTTGTGCTCAATTATTAGACAAACTAAAAATTATTACGAAAAAAATGTTAAATGTAAACTTTTTAGATCAACTTATAATCTGAAACTTTGCCGCTGGAAATTCGTTCTTAGCCCAAAAATGAAAAAAAAACTTTCTTGTTTATAAACTTTTTCATGTAACGTTTTCAAAAGTATTTGTTTTCTTATTTTTGTAATTTTATAATATTTAATATAACTTAGGACTAACAAATATTTTTATACCGTCAGAATCAGCAATTTATGCAAATTAAAAATAAATATACGGTTCAATTTATGTATTGTGTGTGCGAGAAACCAGCATGTAAATGACAATGTTCGCACTGCCAGTATCAGTAATTTGGTCATTCTTGCCTGTCTTCTTTCATAAGGTGGCGGGGTCTGATAACGGTGTGAGCGTTCTAGATGTACATATAGATTTATATGCTTAATGAAAGGCACTTTAAAGCATAGGTAGAATATCATATTTGGAAATACAAATTTAAATAAGTAGTTATTTTGGTAACAAATAACCTAAAATACATTAAGTAAAACATACCGTTTCATCCCTTCACTGATTTTGGCTTGTATCAGTCGCTAACACTTGCAGGAATAAGAATGATAACTTATCCTTTGTAGTGGATCCAAAGTGTTCTCAAGCATGCGTCTGGAATACAAACATAAAACTCAGTAGACATGTAATATCCAATTTAGGACAAGAATAAAAGTTACAAGATTCGTATTTCAAAAGATGAAATGTAGGTCTAAATCTACATCCCTCATCAGCGCTGTACTAAATTTAGATAAACAATGTGTTTAGTCATTTAATGGATAAGGTATTACTTAACTGTTATGTAGTATTCAGCCTCTTATTTGTGATGTCTTATTTTTACAGTACTTTTTTGTTGGCTCAGCCCACAATAGTATATTTCGTCACTAGTCCGGAAAGTGGTTGTTATCGGTGCAAGATCAAGTTTCAAGTACTAGGCGAAGCCGAGTACTTGAATTCGATTGAGCACCGATATACCACTTTCGGACAAGTTACGAACAGTACTTTTCCTCATACCACCTTTAATAAATTTACAGTTTGGATAAAAAATTAATAAATTTTAACCTAAATGTGAACAAAAATAAAATTCTTAAATTTTAACCATCTTACGTTGTTATTTGTTTATCTTGTATTTGAACTATTTACAGCTGTTATTAAAAATAAATTAAACTTGTTTAGTGTCCTGAAAACCACTGTTTCGCGGTCTAGCCCCGAAAACTTTGTTTACCAACACGTTTATCCAACCACCCACCGGGAATCAACTAGTTTCGATCACAGCTGACCGTTCCAAAAACAACGTTTATAGCAATGGTATGATGAAAAGATATAAAGAATGTCTGAAATAGGCCAGCCAGATTGAGCAAAGTTTCTTAAATAAAATTGGAAGAAACTTATATGTTGGTAGAATTAAAAACTGTCCTATATGAAAAGGGAATAAGGTTAGTACCTACTGTAGTATTATTACTGAATTTGTTATAGGACCACATTAATTATTTTAAGGCTGCACTTGCCAAAACAAAGCATACTTTGACATCACATTTACTTTAAGAATCATTACCAGGGATATATTTCCGAATAGGCGGACTAGGCGCGCGCCTAGAGCGGCAAATTTTAGGGGGCGGCAAAATTTGGGGGAATAAATAATAAAAAATCGGGGTTTTAATCTTTAAAAAAATGTGTGGCAAATAATTTTTGAGAACGACAATTCTGCTATTTAAAATACTTTTATTAAGTACAAAATTATTCTAGAACACCTTAAAGTTAAACCTCAAAGACAATAATTTATTCACTGCACGGATGTGCTGAATTTTCCGTGCTGCTGTTTTCCTATTAGTCTGGCGAACGTAATGTCGAGTCGTTGCTCGCGGTCGCTTGCGTGGGCTTTCGCTCTGCCATCCCGTATTTACTTCGTACGCCACTAGGCAGCGGCAGAGTCAGGTGCCAATTACAAATGTGGTGTGTAGGCCTAATAGGTAGCCTATCCTATGGTTACCTTCTACTAAACATTTTATTCTATTGATATTAATATATTAAATTATTGTTCTAAATAAAAATTGTGTTTTCTACAAACTAGTAACGCATAATCGTGAGTTAAAGTGTTGAATTTACGTTGTCTCCAAGTAAGAATTTACAGTAATACTCAATGGACTTAAATAACTACTGTTATTGATTCATTTGCTATTATAGATTAAAATCAAGTAGAAAAAACGAAGTAACTCCAACTTAACCACATTTCATATTGTTATTTTAAGTGAAAGTACTTACGTTTTCGTTTTTATTCGTTTAGTTTTTTTTTTTTTTTTTTTTTTTTTGTAAATAAACCCGTTTTGTAAATAAAAATATTTGTATTATTTCGAAGACTTCTTGACACATCTATTCATTGTATTTAATGTTCAATAAAAATTGTTGCGAGCCCTGTATATGGACGTTTTCATGTAGCGTTTTCCCGCCGTAAATCGCGATTATGACTTCTGATTGGATACATCAATGTTGTATTCCAGCATGTATCCAATGAAACTCACTTTTTGAATGAAAACTGGCGCAACAAATACGTTCTTAAAAAGGGCTCAAAATTTATTACATTTGTTGATGCAATTTCAGAACACAAGTACTTCCGCTCTACCAGAGTCCAAACGACGTTACCGAATGCCGCCTCGCGGCCGTAGCGCTATGAAAGTTTGATGGCTGCAGAGGTTTACGGGAGTGTTTTAAAACTAACCAATTAAGATAGAGATTGGCTCTTAAGTTTTTCTAAAAGTAGAAAGACGGATCTCTTCTTCTCTGGTTTTAGAATTTTAAATAAAATTTCTAATTTTAGTTATAACTGTCGATCTAAAATCATCAGTTTTCTCGATTTTTAACCGAAGTTTTCTATTAGTTTTGATGAAATAATTACCAAAGAGTAACAAAGGAAATTTAGCACAGTTATTCTTCTTCTCTGAGCTCCCCGGAGCGCGCTGACAAGTTGTGGGGGGGGGGGGGGGGGGGCGGCGGAAAATTTCGCTGCCTAGAGGCGGCAAATACTTAAATACGTCCCTGATCATTACCTGTTCTTTTTACAAATATAACTTATTTTGCAATAGCCTAAGTAATCTATTGAGCCTAAAAGTGTGTCTAAGCCAGAGGTTGACAACCAAAAGTTATTGACTTTAGCCACATGAATATAACAGTAAAAGTTGATAACTTTTGGCTGTCAACCTCTATTGTAAACACACCTTAATATGTAAAGGTGTGTTTACAATAGAGGTTACCATATCATACAAAAACAATAGAATACTATACCATATCATTAGCAAAAATGTAGGCTAGCCTTTTATAAAAAAAATTTGTAATGGAAAGCCAGTAGTTGAAGTAGGTTATTCGGCTGTTTTCTTCTTGACAGCACTAAGTCTAGATTTAGTTGTTAGTAGTAATAATAGCAGGTAATAAATATCATTTTTTTTTATTTTCATTAAAGGA
Organism: Neoaliturus tenellus; assembly: GCA_030545055.2. Taxonomy (NCBI): domain Eukaryota; kingdom Metazoa; phylum Arthropoda; class Insecta; order Hemiptera; family Cicadellidae; genus Neoaliturus; species Neoaliturus tenellus. The sequence continues at coordinate 43,334,761 of CM061535.1, read as the reverse complement.
ATGTGGCAATAACTTAGTCACATAAAGAATTAAGCCCGGGATGGTGTTACTTTTTTGTTTTGCCATCAATAAATAAAGCAAAAGATGTGTCCGCTAATATTTACCATGCGTCTGTTAACATGATAACTTTTTAAAGAAGCCTCCGATGTAGATAAAGTTTGGTAGAAAAGGCATCATCTATTTTAAAAATCAGTTCGCAAACCAATAATTGTATCATGGGAACGTGAATTTTAGGGTTTCAAAAGGTGAAAGGTGTGTTTTAGGGATTTTTATTCTCATTTTTTTTAATTTGACAATCTAAGCTATTTTAATAACTTAACAATTTAATAGCCTATATTTTGAATAATTAACTGAAATTAGTTACCAGTACAAAGAAAATAAAATCAAGTTTTCTGCTGTACCTATATAATTATTAAGGGAAATATAAAGAAACCTTGCCTTATATTGCTTATTCATCAACATACTTTTGATAAGTTTATTTGATTAGTAAGTAACTTAGCTTTATGCATTAAGAATTAACATTATTGCATGCGCCTTCCTTCACTAGGTTGTTGGTAACCCTTATTTTTACTTAAAAACTCCGTGGAAACAATACTACAAACTAAATCCCAAGCTATCTAATGCAAAATTGGTTTATTGTTTAAGAGAGCAAATAGATATATGGTGTTTGTTCTTAATTATCTGCTCAACTGTCTTCCTCATTCCTAAGATTAAAAAATTTATGTTTTGGGATTTGTAAACATAAACAGATCATTTATTTGTAATGGCAGCTTTGGTTGTGCACTTCAAATAGTACAGGTTAACACATTCACTGCAGCATGTGAAATGATTGACCTTCCCCCTATGCTGAAAAATTTTGCATAAAAACATGCCTTGTGGTTGCTGAATACCATCTGTTTGCATGAAAAGCGCTTCCCGATTAATTTTCTTTGCCAGCCACCATTTTTAAAATAGTACTCACTGGTGAGTGCTCAGCACCTGGCGCCCTCTCCCACATTTTCCAGCCATATCAAAGATAACGTTATTTTAATAAAATGTAACTAAATTTTTCACTAATCAGAAAAAAGCACTAAAAGTTTTAAAAATGTATATACGATTATTTTAAAAGAGCTCTGTCATGGCACTCACTGGTGAACGATTAGCACCTCTAGCGTTGTCATTAATTTTGTCGACTGCAATTTAGAAATGTTTGATCATTGTCTATGTCATCTCTGGACCCATTGTTCTTTTATGGGATAAAGCCATAGTTTTACTTAAGATAAAACTATTATTATAATGTAGCCCTAAACACATGTAAAATGAATGCAAAATTTTGTAAAATATAATAGCTAGCAATACGCTTAGAGATGTTCGGAAACGGATTGCACAATTAATTAGACAGCCTGAGTCGTCCATAAAACGTGGGCAAAAGCGGCCCTTACCTCACCAGTGAACTGCCGCACAGCAACTGAATGAAGTAGACGATACAGGAACGCTCACCGGTGAGTGCGCAGCACGCAGAAAATAACAAGACCACTCACTGGTGAATGCCCTGCAGCAAATGTGTTAACAAAATAAGTTAATTCATCATAACATACAGAAACACCATTATACCAATAGTAAAATAATGAACCTTAGGTTTAGGCCTACTTAAAATGAGAGTGGAAATATATGCTTTATTTTATTGTGAGGATTATTTATTAGATTATTAAGAATTTTTTTTGTCTTGGGGTCTAACTGTAACTGGCTGGGTAGCTGAGTGGTTATAGTGCTCGTCTTTGAATCCAAAGGTTGCTGGTTTGATCCTAAGGAAAGTTAGTAGCTTTTTAAAGGATCGATTCCGGACCCAGTTGCCATTTGTCATTGGGCTAATTAATTAATGATGCTTTCTAACAACTGGTCGATGTTAGATAGTAATAAGATTGGGGTTTGGACCGTGCCCCGTAAAAACGTTAAAAAATGCCTCTGGCGTAGATAGACACAAAATACAAAAATACAAAATAACTTAAATAAAATTAACCATTGGAAATCCGGTGAGAAAGCGGATCTGTTACAACGAGTTTTATGATTGACATTGGCGATACAAGTGCTTTGTTATACTTGTATGACTCCATTTATATTATTAACTACCATACCCGGCATCTTTGCAAAGCTAACCAGAGGAAGTTAAAACTTCCTCTGGTTTTGCCCCTTCAGATGAGCTCGTTTGCTACGCTCACTTGCTGTCTCGCGACTCGCTGAAAGTCTATAATTTTCCTCTTGGTTTTATTATTACCGAAATCCGTTCAATACTTTAAGTGAAAACAGCTGTTTAAATAACTAATATTTCTAAATGTAAAAATATGTTCCAATACAAAAATGTTGCTTCCATAAGAATAACATGGTAACTTTGAAAATGTGAGGAACGGAGCCCTGTGGAATTTTCTTAACTTTTTCTTTCTTACCTTTTCCTGTCAATAACAAACACAACAAAAAAAAATAATTATATCAATCCAGCCGTTCATGTGTGATGCCATTACCAAAGAAATATTGATCCATTTTTATGTGTAGATATCTAGGTAGGCCTATGGTATGTAGGTGAAAGCAACATTGCAATCTTACCATTAAACTTAGGGCCCAACAAGTAATCAATTTTTTTTTTAAGAGTTCTCATCATTCATTAGGCTAACTTATTGAACACTGAAAATGCTTCTAGGCTAGAAAATTAATGAACAGAAACAGACAGATAACTAAGTAAGTTTAGGCCTAACACTAATTTTGTGGTTTTTTGCTTCTATAAACATAGGCTACTGTACCATTCCTAAGTTATAAACTTAAACTATCAAATAAAATATCTGAAAGATAGCCAAACATATAAAACTTAGTTTGTTAGAAATTAGACAGCTAGTTGATGCTGTCAAATATGAATCAGAAAGGTATTTTTTGCTTTTGTATTGAGGGAATATGAGTTTTAAATGTTTCCAAACACCATTAATTTTGTTGTTACAAACATCACTGTCAATAAAAGTGACGGTTTACGGTTAGATTGTTAGGTTACATTATGATACATTTTTGTTAATGATTGTATTACGCACATCTTAACTCAAACGATTACAACTATCTAATAATCGAAATATCCAAATTGCAACTTTGATAATAACGGTGGAGTAGGATGACGAAGTTTCGCAAAAATTTGTAGACCCTACTTGTTTTTGTTACTGTATTTTCAGTTACTTGTTTGCAATGTAATTTTTTTATTGTCAAAAGGTTAGGCCTATGTTTAATATCTTAGAACAAAACTAAATTCGGGGATAAAATTGTAATAGTATCGTGGAATTGTATCATCCATAGTGTAGCAATATTAGGCTATCAAAAAATCAAACTTTTTTTTTTGCCATTGAATATTTATTCATTGGCAATGAATGGCATACACCAGTATACAAAAAAATTACAGTGAAGTGATCAATACAATTAATCAATAACACATTTGAACAATACATTAATACATTTCAGCATTCAAGATGACATATTAGAAGAAAATTTACTTTCAAAGAAATTATTTAGCATTTTAACATTGATATAACGGTGGAGTAGGATAACAAAATTTCGCTTGATATTTTTAGTCAATGCCAGGCTAGCAAGGTAACCCAATAAAAAAGGATAACCTAAGGTCACTTGTTTAAAGGTAACTTAACCAAAAATCAAATAGCAAGACTTCACTAGGCCTAATCACTATTTTGAGACTAAATAATACTCTACATAATAACATTAGCTCCCAAGATATAAAAAAGAACTAGAGCCTATTTTATAATATTCTTTCAATAATATGACATATGGATCTGAAGGCATTTTACCAGTTTTAATCCACTAAGTTAGACAATGACAATCTTTATTGCCGTTTTCACATTGTTACATGTATGGCATTGTCACAATTTATAAACATGACTTAAAACAATAAAGTTCTATACAAAACTAGTTAATAGATTTCAGTTTGTTTATAAATTCATCTATGTCATAAACACTTAAATTGAACAATAAAGCTTTCAAGGTTGATTTGAACTTATTATGGTCTCATGGTCTTTTATGGTCTGATATTAGGTAGAGGAACAAAATATGAGATTGATGTAGGCCTAAATATGTAACTCAACTCTATTTTTAGCTAACCTTATCAGAGTAAAAAAACAATTAATTTTCCAAATAAAATGAAAATTTTAACAAAAGACTTGAGGTGTTTTTCAGCTCAAAATAATTGCAGGTTTAGTATAATAGAAAGTGATAACAGCTCCACTTACCTTGATTACAAAATTGATGTGATTTTCTTCCACCAGTCGAACTTAAAATACTCTCAGGTAAAAATAATCGGAATTTTCTGATTATGTTCTTTATCCTTTTCTCCTAGATGTATAAAATAAGTGAGGTTATGTTGATTAGAGCTAGCTTCAGACGACGGACCGCTTCATTTTTTTTCTGCGGCTGTATGGGCGGAGGTAACAGCTGACAATTGGCTTCTTCAAACAACTGGTCAATTGTAACCAACTGCCTCCGGAGGCCAAAAATCAAGATAGACATATATCAATTGTTAATTTTTGCCTCCGGAGGCATTTTTTAATGAATTTCATAGTAATAAAATGAGGAATATATCAAAATTTTATGGAATATAAAGGTTATTTATGTAATTAGAATTATATATTCAAATGTAACCATACTCTTAAAGTTGAGTTTACTACCTGAAAATATGTGCTAAAGTTGGAGGCAAAAATTCAGGAATATAGCATTGGAGGCATGTACTCATAAATGATATATATAGTTATATAGTTTGAGTGTATATATTATAGTATATTGAGTGTATATAGTATAGTATGAGTATATATATATATATACTCATGTTAAATGTCACATAGGTAGAAATTTGAACGTTTTTACAATATCATAATGAACAACCTGTTAATGTCTAGAGAAATAATCCAGACAAGTAGGCTACTTCACTATCGAACGTTTTCAATAAGAGTGAAATAATTTCTGTTAAAAAGTAATACAATTATTTTAAAAGGACAGACAATATTATGTGGTTACAGATTTTTATATCTCTACTTATTTTAATATTCTTCATCGAAATGGGCTTTGGTTAAGGGGTGAGCGGCCCAGCGAGCACCGCTGATGGGTCGGGTAAAACTGACCGTGTGCGCAATGACGCTCGACCATCGGGGGGCCATAAAACTGTCCCTAGTCAAAAACTTGACCGCTGTGTGCAATGAAGGTACACCCTAGTCGCCCACCTCAAGCCGAGGCGACGACACTCAGTCTTACCACCGCAAAGCAGGTATGGCTGCAGGTGAAATTTGCTCCGACGACCCGTTGTCGTTTTACCCTGTTGTATAGTAGTGTTAGTCAAAGATAAAGGTAAATCGGTTAAGTAACTCAAGTTAAATCAATAAAGTTGCGTTACATATTTTAGTGTCAGCAAATTGGTTAGGCCTAACTCAGTGTTTTGTCATCGCAAACCCCAACGATGACTCAAACGCCTATGGATTATACATATATTTTTATTGTTAAATTTTCATAAATGCTAAACCAATATTTTACAAACTGAACGACATTAGCTTGTCTACTTTTATTACATTACTAAGTTCATTTTTTCCCTAATTTAAGCTGATTTATATGTGCCTTCCTCACTACCGATTTGTCATTATTAGCCTGAATAAGCACTGAGACAGGACTAAGAAAATACAATACTGTGAACGAACACGTATACCTAAAATCCATTTCCCTCTGGTAACGGTTATTTTGTTACTGAGCCTTTACTCTACATTAACAATTTTAAGCAAAATAAATAACGATTTAATAAAAATCTTAAATAAGAAACAATAAAAAACTTCTTAGTGGTTGATTAAAACATAAATACAGAAATTCCTTTTCCTGCTTCCAAAAAGCCAGACAATTGGAGTTTCTAAAAAATCCGCGCGGAGGGTTTTTTATGCTCTGAAAAGAGGACATGTTCGGGGAAAAGAGGACGTATGGTAACCCTGGCACAGTGTATGCGTGACGGGGCGGGGCTGCACTATGACCGGCCGGTGCCTGAGGTAGGACAGATTTTTAATTTGGACGTTACGTTACCCAGTTAGTTGTAGTTGTGACCGCGAATGAGGAGGACCTACTGCCAACGGCTTGGTTGGGTAAGCTTGTGTAGATTCTAGAAGCAGCAGTCCACGACGGCCCCCGTTAGTTTAGGAAGTTGTAAAACCACGTAGCCTAGGTTTGCCTCGGCAAAACCACGTGAGGGGTTCGTCCCTTCCCAAAAATGGAGACACTAACTATAACGTTTAACATACAATATGATGACAAAAATCTGCTATTAAGTATTTCAACTTTTTATAGTAAAATATCACATAGTTGAGTGTGTTGCGCCTGCCCCCCCCCATTGTCTCTGTAGATTGCTTTAAATTTAATTTAATAAAAATTCCCAACCGTCTTGATAATTATGACTCGCGGTTGTAGCCGTTAAAGTCGCATCTAATAATTAATTTAGAATCACCAAAACAACAATTTACCATCGGGGACTGTGGCCTGTTGTCTGTGGCCTGCCGGTGCCCGCGAGAACAATTAATTTAAATTTCATATTTTTAAACTTCAAAGGCAAACAAAAGAATATTCGTTGAAAGTAAATTTTTTCCTTGGATTAACTTAGATATATATTTGTTTAATTATCGTTCGTGGTTGTCACCGGCGAACGATTACAGAGAAAGTGTAATTTTGTTTGTGATTTAATTGGGAAATAAAAATAATCTTATTACCAATATCAGGTTCGTCCTTATTCACAAACCTCCCCATCTTATTGATGACTTACCGTGGACTTTACCGGACCATATAAAATTATTGTAAAAGAACCCATTTTTAAGAATTTTGTTTGTAGGATCCCAAAATAAAATATAAAATCCACTCCTTTACAAATCTGTGATTTTTTAGCCTGGTTGTAACCAGTTACAACTACTAAAACTGGTAACCAAGGAAACGAAAATAACGTGTGGGATGATTTCCAAGAAAAACGGCCTGGATTGTAAATAAAATGGAGGAGATCAAAAGGGGTCAAAAATTAATATGTGTTTATCATTTTATAAATGTGGTTTAGCTTCGTTGAAGTTAGTGCCGATTTTTAATCGCGTGCTAAATTTCTTTACAATAAACAGCTGTAAAGTAATTTAACACAGTTGATTTAATTTTTTACTAATGCTTTTGTTTAAAAAGAAAAAAAAAAATAAATGGAAAATTTATTTCAAATCCTTCAAATTTCATGGTTTTTATCCTCTTATTTATATAAACATCCATAATCACCATTTATAAAGTACGATTTAATACTCTCGTAGCTGAAGTCCTGCGCACACAGCGAATTTACAAATACATATTAACAAACAATTTTTTATAATCTAATTAATAATTCGCACGGAAAAAATATAACTTATTTCAAGGCATTATATTTTTATGTTATTTTACTATATTATTCATACATATTAATTTAATAATTTTTACAGTAATGAAAGAGTATAGCCAAAGCTGCCATGCTAAAGGAATGATCTGTTTACTAATCCCAAAATATGAACATTACAAATGTGAGGAATGCAGATGACAGCTGATCAGCGGATTATCTTTATTTTCCATTAGAAAAGCATGAGATTTAGTATTTAGGTTTGCTGCCATGGTTTTTAAGCAAATATCAGTTACCCCACCTAGGGAAGGTGCATAACAATTTTATCTAAATAAATTGATAAATAAGCAATATATGGCTTTCTTATATTTCCTTTAAAAATATCATGGAAAATTTGGTTCGAATTTCTTCTGTAATCAGTTAAGTTGTTAATTAAAAATACTAAATTTAGTTTTTAAAGAGCTTTTATGAAATCCGTTTCGCATACATACAGACCTTACTCGCTTCAGAGTAGGCCTATAGGATTCCCACATGCATGAAAAAGTTGACAAAATTGCCCATTTTAACTAACTCAACACAAATAGTCCAAAATCTTTTTTGTAAATTATTATAATTACATACATAATTATTCATTGTATTTTATATACATTAATAAACAGTTCAGATGTCTGAGGTCTGTAAAAACATTTGGTTTTGCCAAAACAGTCCATGATGTTTGGATGACCCATTTCGACTGGACCTATCGAGATCACCGCCCTCGGCGTTGGGGTTAAGTCCAACCCTTTTGGTATGCACAAATGCAGCTAGAACAAAAATTTCACCATACTGGACTTTTCCAATGTTCATTTGTTTTCAATAAGTGTTATGCTTCACTTCTTTTTCAATATTATTTAAATTATTCTACAGTATATCCAGTAGGTACAGTATATCGCAAATAGAATAATTACTAATCATTATACAGTAGATGAACTTAAGTACAGCAGTAATAACAGTTTGTTTATTTAGTAACGCTATTAACAAAACCTGACTTAATAAGTACAGGGTGTCTTTAAAGTCCGTCACCAAACTCTATAATATGGCTAATTGGGGCAAAATAAGCAAAAAAATTCATATGAAGGTATGTCCTAAATATGCCTAGCCTATTTACCGCCATTTTTTCACTAAATAATTTTTATTTCAGTGACGGATTGATGTAGGAACAAAAAATATTTTTTCCTATGTGTATTTTCGAAATGGCGGTTAATAAAAAATTTTAACTGATATACCTTAAAACTGGTAAATGTTGTTAAAATTTTACACGAGACAAAAAAGTTGACTGATTTAATTATACAACTAATAATACCAAGTTTATTAGGATCTAATAACAAATATCATAGTTATTGTGATTTTTCTATTAAAATAACCATGATTTGCACTACAATGCAAAATCAATGTTCTCTGCTGAAAATTTCATGACTCCGTTATTTGTTGTCAAATCCTTAAAAATTTGGTATCATTGGTACATTTTTCACATTTTTGTCACTTGTAAAATTTTGAAAAAAAATCCCGGTATTAAGATATTTTAGTTCAAACATTTTAAATGGCCGCCATTTTGAAAGTATGCATCGAAGAAAAATAACTTTTATTTTGGCGATGTAATGGAAGTTAGTGTTATAAAGATCCACGCCAATTATTATGATCCAAAAACAATCCGTTACCAAAATTAAAATTATTAGGTGAAACAAAAATGGCAAATATCTGGGTAAGTCCCTTCATATTAACTTTTTGCTGATTTAACCCAAATAGCCCTCTTTATGAAGTTTGGCGAGGGACTTTAAAGACACCCTGTTTATCATTACTGTCATTTGGACCAAATCATTATATTGTACCTTTAATTTATATTTGAATTAATTAGTATTTTTTGTTGCTTCGTATTGGGTTTCCGTTTATAACTGTTGTTAAACATAATTCGTGAATTCATTCTTCATATTTATATTTTCAGATAAACATCGCATTGAAATCGCAGTGGTTCACTAATTCTCATATAGTACACATAGTGTGATGGTTTAAAATCTTAACTAAATATATAAGTATATGATGCCTTCTGTGGAAAACAAAAAACTGCTCACCTTTTGAATTACAATATCTGCAATTTTGTACTAGCCTGAATTGCCCACAACACCATCATCATACTCTGCTGTAAATGTGATTGCCTACCCTCACTTGAAGGCTCTTTAAAAAGTCCACAAATCCTCAACCTTGCATTGCGAAGTGGTCGAACAATGAAAGTGACCTTTAAAGGTAGGGCTACACATAGCAGGATAGGATACGGAAAGGAAACGGAAAGGACACGGACAAAATTCTGATGGGGTGGCTACACATACCAGGACGGGATACGGACAGGACACGACAGTGGCGGATGAATGCTCGTCTGGCGATCCATCCGACACGGCGAATGTCCTGTCCGTGTCCTTTCCTGCTATGTGTAGCCGCTTCCATTTGATAACACAGGGAGCATTCATCAGAAACTGTCCTGTCCGTGTCCTTTCCTGCTATGTGTAGCCGCTTCCATTTGATAACACAGGGAGCATTCATCAGAAACTGTCCTGTCCGTGTCCTTTCCTGCTATGTGTAGCCGCTTCCATTTGATAACACAGGGAGCATTCATCAGAAACTGTCCTGTCCGTGTCCTTTCCTGCTATGTGTAGCCGCTTCCATTTGATAACACAGGGAGCATTCATCAGAAACTGTCCTGTCCGTGTCCTTTCCTGCTATGTGTAGCCGCTTCCATTTGATAACACAGGGAGCATTCATCAGAAACTGTCCTGTCCGTGTCCTTTCCTGCTATGTGTAGCCGCTTCCATTTGATAACACAGGGAGCATTCATCAGAAACTGTCCTGTCCGTGTCCTTTCCTGCTATGTGTAGCCGCTTCCATTTGATAACACAGGGAGCATTCATCAGAAACTGTCCTGTCCGTGTCCTTTCCTGCTATGTGTTCAGGACCCGTCTACTCTTGCTGACTGAGATCAGGGGCCTCTGCCATTTGGCTCCTTGCTTTTCAACAATGCAGTTCTAAACCCGCTCGTGATTTCATGGATTTATATAGAGGTAATAATTTAGGAAATATATTTGAAAATTAAAATTAAATGTAATTATTAATAAATATGGTAAAGACAATTCTGCCAACAGTTACAATTTGAGTTTAAATAATATGTCAACTAATTTTGGCTAATAATTTTACGATGCAGTTTAATATTGTAGGACTACGTTTGAAACTTCAGTATTTGTATTTTTTCAATTCAATAATTTTGGCTGTTACAAGAATTAATTTTTTATTACATAAGCGGGATAAATTCTGATTTATTAAAATAAAGTAAGAATATTTTAGTAATCGATTAATTAATTGTAACACACAAAGTAGAACATAAATAGTAGTTTTGATCCATAAATTTTCCTAAGTTAGTTTCAATAAAATATTATGTCGATTTTAAATTCATGTGTATTATCAAATGTATTCTTAGTTCTGATTATTTTAACCAAATAAATTAAATTTAGGTAGAAACGTTTAAAAAGTAAGCAACTTTGTCTTTTTGAATTTTCATGCGAAAAACCTGTTGTAGTTATGTCCAGTAGCATCAGGCCTAGCCTGGAAGTTGAAGGCAGTTTTAAAATATTTAATCATTGTAGTGTAATTTAATATTCTTTTAGATTTAAATAAAGTTTGTGCAAAAAAAAAAATATATATCATAGATTGATGTCAATTTAAAAAATGTGGAGAAATTAATTAAAGATTTAAAATAATTAAATGAGACTATTACCGGAATAGGTTCTATAGCCATAGGGCATCTGTTTTAGGGTCGTAACCTGAATCTCTGATTTTCTGACACTGACTACAGTTTCTGATGCTACGCAGTGGTACCTACAATGTGTCGCTGATCCAGCCCTACCTAGTAACCTAAACTGTTGGAACAAGTAGGCCTAACATTTTACAAGTAACCTAATTGTGGGAACAAGACTTTCAATTTAAATTGGCCTGCACTGCGCTACCCTAGTGTAGTGATAGAACTTTGGTACGTTCGTCAAGAAGTCCACACACTATTGAACATGTCCGTCGAGCTATCGGTTCCGACGCCGGCGGACATGTCAGGTTGGATGCTTTGCGGTCGAGCATCTCAGTTGCAAAATGGATGTTGAGAGAAATATTGCTAATCTTGGAAGCATTTTTATTTTAAATAGGCAAATGAAGGAAAAGAATCGACACTTCTATTTAAAGCAATGTATAAATGTAGGTATACAAAATATTTTTCTTCTGTATTAGTGGCCCGATGGGAGACACCCTAAGCATCGGATACGATTGGACATACCTAAACTTAACTAGACAGAATATATGTTGTAGACTTAAGATTTGTGCTTTTATTTATTTTGGTGTTAAATTTATGTATGAGTCATATGTACTGTAAGTGCACAAACACAAACACACAGAGAGCTACCCGAAGCGACGGGACCCGACGCGATTAAATCAAATCCATGTAATCAGATTGAGCCGAAAACACAGAGAGCGATGCAATGTGACAAATTACATAGGTTTGAGTGAATCGCTTCGCATCGCTCTCTGTGTATTCGTGCACTTAGAAAATTTTCAGTATGGTGGCCACCGGTAAACAACTGTAAGTAATGATGTTGTGTTTTGAAGGGTACATGTGACCTATATTTTGGTACTCTATGAAATCTGATGAGATGAAGTTACAGTTATTGTGTTTTGTTTGATAAGATAATTGATTAAACTGCAGGTTATCTTATCTGGATATTTTCTTTTATCCTAGAAGTATCTTTGTGTTTCTGATAACAGTTTTGATTTCTCCATTTTAAGAATATTTTGCCAATCCAGTTGAATAAATGTTTTTTTTTTATTTAACTGGATAATGAAATAAATTCAGTCAGATCTTTTAGGCTGTAATTTAAATTTATCTGAAAATATTATTGTTGATATTGATGTTTCTCAGCCACCAAATATTTTAGATTAACCTTGGATTCTTTAACTGTGGTTTAAATGGAAATCTGATTACCTTGCTGATTAACAGTTGTGAGGGGCACTTCCCTGGTTTTATTTCCATAATAAATGAAGGTATGGTAGTTAATTAATGATTTTTACCTTGTAATTCTTTCATAGGCGCCGACTTTTGAAAATTATTGAGGGGGCCCAAGACAGTGGCGGCTCCAGAGGGGGGGGGGGGCATTTCCTACTAGAGGAGTGGTTAAAAATTTCTTAGCGAGTTGATTATAATTTACTTGGTAGTAATATTACAGTATTATATTTTATTTTATTGAGAAACTGATGAAAGGGTTGGGGGTGATAACCTTCTATGAAACAATTTGCTAAGTTCACTATTTAAGCTATCTCATGAAAACATGACTGCAGTAAATTCAGACGAAAATCCTCAGGATTACTTCTAAACACTTTTCAGGTCTTAAAAAAACATTCAGTAATTTAATAAAATCAGCACTGTTTTTACAAAGATTTAAATTAAAATAAAATCCAGTTTAATAATTTGCTGACTTAAAGTTTTGAGTTAATTTGTGATTTCATAAATACATAATTAGTTTTGAGGTAATTTTCTTCATGACAATAAAATAGGTATTTTCATTCCTGGCAAAATTGTTTCTGTAGTTGGACAACCTGGTGGGTTGCGGCAGACCAAAATCAAGTAGTCATAAGCATCGGGCATTGCCCAAAAACTGCTGTCAGTCCGAGTTATAATTTTGAGACTTTTGATTTGATCTTCATGTGTGCTTCTTTAAATCAGTAGAGCTAAATAGACAAGACTTATTTAGCTTATTAGACTTATTTTTTTAGACTTATTTTTTTACTTATTTAGCTTTACTTATTTAGCTTTAAGTAAATAGTTATAGTAGTCTATTTTGTGTTTTATTACGAAACAGATTTAATATTAAATCAGATAGGTGTTAATTTATTCAAAGCACTTAGCAATCGTGGACGAATGTCCTTACGACTATCAAAATTAACTTTGAATTTGAACTCTTTTCCCCTATTAAAATTATTTTCATAAAATCGGGATGTGAAATTTTTTTTATGTTACGATTAAGTTTTAATGTTAGTCACTTATTCTTTTTAAAGTGATCATAAAAATTACAGATAATGCATCGTCACGCGTCTACCCCTTGGTAAAATAAAAGTAGGCCTTCGTTTGGTCTGTTGAATAAATTCCAATGATCATAGCTAAAACTTCATTCACATTTAATACAAATTTAATACTGTTTGAATATGGTTATTCATTACAACACAAACAGAATAAAAAACTGTCCCAAAAAGGAGGCTGTGACTGTTCTTAACAAACATTACTAACCGATGACATTAACTAAATACTGAAATCATATCCGTCTCGTAGTGTTGCTCCTCTGCGTCGTCTGTAGAGCGCAGCGCAAAACCTTATTTCAAAGACCCTCACGGACCACAATTCCCTCTAAACGTGACATAAGGTTGTAAGTGAAAACAACCTTTGATTTTTAAACTTCAAAACATTTACCAGAAAAACATCTCGTGGTGAGGGGGTGGGGGCATGCCCAACCTGAAGTCGCCACTGGCCCAAGGGAGGGACGGGGAGGATTCAGAATGTGATTATCATTGGAATAAATGCATTATTGCCATATTTTACGTTGATATACAGTTGATTTGGATTAATTTACCAATAGATAAAGATATTTTTGTATGTAGGGCATACAACATAACAACAATCAACATGTAAAAAATCAGATCACATCCCTTATGATTAAATAACCCCTTATCATCATGTTTAACCTAAAATAAAATAATTATTTTGTACAGTTCATTTGACAATTTTGACTCTAAGTTAATCTTTTGTTAGGTTGGATGGCCTCAACACCTCTAATGTGTTTAGTTTTATATGTAAGCAACTGAAAAACCAAATACTTAGCCTATATGTAAGAGATCTCAAATTGGCATCTCACATACTTGCGGCATTAAATATCAAATACACCATGAATTTCTAAAATAAAATTTTTTAAAATTTGTTGTAAGTGTTTTCTGTTTATTAACGCCAATTTTAACGTGACTATTTTGTATGAGGGACTCTCTCTTGAGGGCCCAGGAGGTATACTGGGGGGGGGGGGGGCTCGGGACAGCGCTGTATCTGTATCGCTTAATCTGAAGCGCTGATGAACAGAATTAAAGGTGATGGGCATAAACCGGTTGCTAGGTTTTCGCAAAGAGCCTTCAGCTGATATATTTATTTAACAGGGGCACTACAAGAGTCCTTTTAAGCAGAGTTAGAAAAAGGTAGACTTCTCCCTTACCTGAGAGGGAAGAAAACTGATCCATCATAACAGCGGATCCATTAACAGCAATTTTTATTGCTGTTAATTCTGTTTTTTGGATTTTTTATTGTTGTTCTTGTTGTTATGTTATTACAGTTTTTGTTATCTATATTTTTGTGTAGCTATATAACTGTTATATACTGCAAGATTACTATTTTTTGTGTTTATTGTGTTTTTGTGATAATTTATTCATATTTTATCTTACATATTCAGTTAACAGTATTTTCATTTGTTCTACAATGGTTGTTGTTCTGTTTTTTGTGTACGTTTTCTAGCTTTATAGGGTAAGGATATATCTACTACTGACTCCATTATATATAAGTTATAAATATTTTGAAATTTTTGGAGCTGCAGACAAGCCTTAAGAGGCTTTTGCAGCAATGCTAAAATACACATGTTTGTAACCTTTCTGTATTATTTCCAAATAAATAAATAAATCAACTTTCAAACAAGCCTGCCACCATTTATTTTATGTTGGCCCTACCACCATCGGACAACTCATTAAGAATTATAATACCAGGTCAAGTTTGGTCATGTGCGGTAATCAAACCCGTGTCGTTGTAGACATCCTGGCCAAGGTGACTATGACTATGACTATGGCCAAGGTGGCCATCTTAGCTGAAATTACCAGCAGCCTAGGCAAGAGAACTAGGGTTTTGAAAGGTGCAAGCACTTGTAGGAGAAAATTGTATTCCGTTAGTCCGAACTTAAGTAAGAATCCTCAGTTTACCATACAATAGCCATGTACCATCTCTTGGTTATTTGTTATATATATATTACACACATTTAACACACAATAGGGCAACGCTGACAAGAATTATTTGTGATTCTGAACTTGCTGACCAATAGTGCGAATAAACTATTCAATATTTTGCATTATTTATAATTTCCGCATATTCCAAAAATTTGCCTAACCGATTTGTTTCTGCTTAGTTTGGATTAGCAAGCCACAACTGTATAACCATACAGCCTCTTTGATTATGAACATGAAACTAAATTACCTTCTACAAAAACCTTTCACACATGTAAAACAAACATTAATATAACAAAAACCACGAATCACACCATAAAATATTGTAAAATATTTGTATAACAACAAATAGGGGACAGATGAGAAAATTGAAATGAGTCCAACAAAAGAATTTGTTAATGCAATGTTTAACAAAACATTTTTAAAAATTATTTATACTTCTTTATTAGAGGTTGGCGGACCTCTTTTTGCCTTTCTTTGCCCCTTCTACATAGACTATTGATCTGTGTGTGGATCGTATTAGACAAAGTAAGTAAGTGGGTGAGCCGCTACAGTACAAGGTAAAAGCTACTGATAAAAGACACTGGCAGAATGCGGATTCGAACCCACGACATCGCTGCCATGGTCCTGAAGTCCGGCGCGCTAAACCACTATGCCACCGACTCACCCACTCAGATCACATGTTAATTTAAAAGATTAACATTCGGATTTTTTGTTGCTGTTTCTAAAACACTCTGCTATGGCATAGTTATCAACCCAGGAGTTGATAGTTATATCAACAGATAACTTAAGGGATTAATCGACACTACTATTCAGTTTAAAGTATTGAAAAATACTATGTTTTGATGTACATGTAATGAAAATGTAGGCCTTATGTTTTTGGAAAATTACGCCCCCTTCTTGCCTTTCAAAGCTGTGTAAAGGCAATTTTTCAACTTATGTGGCAAACCTTATAACATTATCCATTGCATCATGTGCTAATTTTGAGGTATCCAGTTTGCTGTTCTCATGTTAAAAATTTAGGTTAACCTATTTTGTCATTTTTTATGTAAGTAAAAAATATTTACTCCGTTATAGCTGTTTATAAACAACGAAGGGTCAAAAGAGATAAGTACTGCATGCAATGTTGTAAAGTGAAGATAATTTTTGGTCCAAAACTTATAAACCTTATAACCTGGTCTTATTATGTTACTAGCTAACGTCAACCTTAAGATTTAAAGAATCTACTGATCAAGTGTTATACAATGCATGCAAGTACATAAGTTAATTATTGGATTTATGAATCAAACATTCAATGATTTTAAAACGTTTTTTTTCTTATTTTTGATAGATTGTAAAAAACTTAGATTGGTAATAATCACAAATTTATCACCATCTTCAAATTCCCTTGTATTTAGTATATTTACATAAAGTATAATTGCAGACATAACATTGAACAACTTGTATTATGTGTATTCATTCAACACTATAGTAAAACATAACTAACACTAATATTTCATTAATTATATCTGGAATAGTAACAAATTATTTATCACAAAATCATATACAAAAACGGTTAAATTGATGGTGTCATCCAATTACAACATCATATAAAAATTTTAGGACATAGTTGAAAAGAAATCATTATGTTGTTATTTAGCGAATTGTACCAAAATTTAACTTAAACTAATGTAACTCATGTTACATTTTATGAATGTAATATTTATGTAATAATATTGTAATATGACTCATGTCATATTTATTTATGAATGTACTTAAATTATGTAAATTAAATGCAACTTAATTATAATGTAAATGCAATTACATTTCTATGTCTAGTACGCTTCCTACATATCCTAAATGAAAATAGTCCAGCTTTTATATTGAAATCTTGAAGAAAAAAAAAACATTTTTTGAGCAAGTTCAGTCATACCTACATCATTTATCTTTGAGAAAACCAATTTACTGTCTCTTCTCACTGGTTTCGTCTTTTTTTATTTTTTCTTAGGAGGTTTGTAGACAAGTTTGACATTCAAGCTGAAGAACTGATGATTCCTCAACTCATGGCTCTCAGGAGTGATGACAAACACCCTTCCAGTCTCAAACAATCTCAGTTTCTCCTGATGGTTTGACGCCACCTGAAAACAGTATTTAATGTTGATTTGAGATTTGAGGTAAGGGGATGGAAACAAGTAATGAGTGTTAAAATGCTAAATCGTCGATGTTCGAACTGGATGTTAAAGTGTACCTACAACGGAAATAAACTTACAAATTAATAGTAGTTGTTTTTGTTTTATGCCACAAATAATTGGCTGTTGGTGTTGAAGGGATTGGACACATCAACCAAAGCTTATTGTGATTTGTGAGCCTATAAGTTTCTAGGTGGACACTACAAACCCCTGTAAAACTGGTTGGTTGTTGTCAACTCTTCACCCTTGACAAGGTCCGAGATCTTTTTGCACAAATCTAGCATCTAATTCATAATCTCTTTGTAACCAAACAGTGACCAAAGCATTTTAGAAATTCCAGCAATCACAGAGGACCCCTTATTATAAGAAATACAAAGAAGAATCCATAAAGCAATATGTGAGGATGATGTTTTTTGTGTTTTTATTTGATATGCATTCCAATTTACTATGGACTTTTGGTTCAGTATTTACGTTGGCACACCAGTTAGTTTGTGATTGCATTAAATTGTGCAATGCATGCATCAATTCGTTCGTTTATTTTGTTTCATGTGCATTAAATATTATTTTGTTTATGTTAATTTACAATGGTTTATAATAGATTCTGATGTGTGTGTGTGTGTGTGTGTAGTATTTTCTGGGTCCTATGAAAACTCGTAAGTTTTACCACGTATCTGATCTGTTAACAAACCATCTAATATTATTTGCCTTACAGATATTAGAAGGTTTTTTACCATAGCATTATCATGGTGGTCCTTGTATTGTGATTAAAGGTAATTTAGATTTTATAGAAAGAGAGGACTTATATAGCTTTAACTGTACAAATTTATTTGAAGTTTCTTTTATTGAATTACCCTACTTAACTGTATTGTTATATCTTTGTACAGAACACCATTGTGTTCAAACTTTTTAGTCTTTATGTTTAGATTAAAGTCACTTTTGAATCATTAAAAGAAAGAGTAAAAGACAAAAATATATATGTAACAGCCAACTTATTGATTTTTTAAATAATTCAAATAAAAGAGCGTTCCTTTGAGAACATTAAAGGAAAGAGTTTGTAGAGTTAATTTGATACTTATGGCTTTTCAGCATGGTTTTTTTCTGATCCATCTACGGAAACAAACACTAAATGTTGTATAGATAATTTTTGAAAAGACAAATATATCACAGTTGAAAAACCAACTTAATTAACATAGATTTAGGAATATCTGACAACACAGCACCACCCGTTTGTTTGAAAGACTTGATAGGAAGCATTGTTCGACAAAATTAGTTCCATTTAAAAGAAGATTGTTTTCAAATTTCAAATTCATTTGACAAACCACAATGTAATAATACATTGGACTATGTTGTAGTTGCATACTATGGACCTGATGAAGTTCTAAGGAACGAAACATGTCGTCTTTTGCATGGGCGCCGACTTTAAAAAATTATTGGGGGGCCCGAGGAATGAGGGGAAATTTGATGATTCTCGTCTTAAATTGTAATAATAATTAACTAGAACTAGTGTATTCCTCAAAATCGAGCAGCTTAATTTGGACTATGACTTCGCATTGCTGAAAGTAGGCCTAATACGTTTAGTTCTAAATTAGTTAACCCGACCGATTATGATTAAGGGTACGCTCTACCTCGGCGTCAAAATCGTCGAGCGAGACTGTTAACTGCCGCTATACGCGGAAACTCACATTTTGGCAAATATATGACGGGTGATTTTAAACTTTGTAACTTTAATGCTTTTTTTGGTTTCAGTGCGAAATCGATCGGTGGTCTAATAACGATGTTTTTGAAATTGCAGACCTTTCGCATCTCCCTTCTTGCATCATTATCTATAAACTTTTTACCAATCTTATTGCAGATTCTTGTTCTTAAGATTACATTGTACTCGTGTATCGTCTTATTTTTTCTTAAAAAATTGTTTTTAATACGTTAAAAACTTGATACAAAAACGCTTATTTCAAACATTATTAGCAAGCACCCTACTTAGTAATTTAAATTAATATAGAAATTTTAAGACGATAGCGGAGTACAAAATTATATTACAAAAAGAATGACACCAAAATATTTTAAATTGGTTTATAATTGGGGCGACAAACACGGAGATTATAAACCCTTGCATCTGCGCGCGGCAGATGGGTAAAGCGCACCCTTAACACTGATCATTCAAAATTACTCTTAATTTACATCTGTACATTATCAGATGTTTAAATTTCCAACCCAAACCTAATGTTATTCTACAATTTCAATTATAATTATGGACATAGTACTTTTATTTCATGTCTAATGCTCATAGGTTTTTAGGAAACAACTACGGACCAAGCCCTTTCCAACGGCACCAAAAACTTGAAATTTGGTTGAAAATGTAGTCTGAGAACCGATAACGAAAAATCCCTTAGCATATTAAATAAATATACTAATAGATAATACATAAATTAGTATATTTAAACTTTGTTTTGATTACAGTAGACTCCCTCTTAACCGGCCACCTTTTAACCGGTCTCCGCTTTAACCGGCCTACCCTGACACAAATAAGATCTTTTTAACCGGCCATTTTTTATCTCAACATCGCCTTAACCAGCCGCGTTTCGCCGGAATCTAGGTTTTCTTATCTAATTTATCATTCAATTCAACTTTATTTCATATTGACGTTCTCAAACCAATTAAACTATAACGTCCTGGACGGAAGTGACTGCCACGGGAAGTCAATGCGTTTGGACCTACTATCCAGTAGACCACAATAAAGAAACGAATTATTATTAGTGTAGGTTTTTTTGTGGATTTCATGGTGGTGGATGTTAGTTATAAATCATATACAGTAATGTATTTAAGGTTGTTTTTCAAGTAATAATTATATTTAGGTCATATAAAATTGTGGGATGGCGTTCTTAATGAACATCAGTTTAACCGGCCAATTCATTATCCGGCCGCGGACTGGTCCCGAGGTGGCAGGTTAAGAGGGAGTCTACTGTAATTTAATAACAGTGTTAGTGTTTTATGTATTAAAAACCACGAAAACGCTTGTGCTAATATTAACTCTGTGTCATTAAGTCCAAAATTAATAATTTTGTTTAACTGTGTCTATCAAATGTCGTTTTGCCTTCTAGGTTAACCTAAAAAATTATGTTTTGAGTTTTAAGTTATAATGGTAGGCAAGAAATTAAGTAAATTCTTGCCAGGCAGACTCGCATCAATACTCAATTGAAACAATTTTACTTATAAAAAAATTGACTCAAATTTTAATGCTTAGCAGAAAGCCATAGATAGCCTTAGATAGCCTATACCCTACCAGGCTGAATAAAGTCGTCAAACAGAAATGTATTTGGAATAATTACATTAGAAAAACAACGAGACGTTACTTATAGATATCGTAAAAAAAAGTTAAAACCTCAACATGATTAATAAAGTACGAAATGTATCTCCATTTGACCTATTTCTTAAGATCTGCAGCCGAAAAATGATTTAAAAATATTCCAAGTCAGAGATAAGCTTTCAGAACATTTTGAAAATTGAAAATCATTTTAATTTAGGTTTAATTTTTTGAATTTTTTAGGTCTCAGTTTTCTTTTAGAGCCTGCTAAAGTTAAAAAAATGTTGTTATTTTCTTGATTTGGTATAGCATATGGAATTTTCCTCACAGTATTGAAATAAAAAGTATAATATTTGAACAATGTTTTCTATGAACACTAATAGGTGCATTTATTAAGTAGTTACATTATTCTAACATATTTAAAGAACCTAAAATAAAATCATAAAGATAACAATAAAATATTGAACTAACGTAAAACATAGACGATAGAAACCATTGATTTTGTGTATAAATTTGATTGATTTTGTACAATATTTATAGTCAATGAGAGTACTTAAAATAGTACAACCATATTTTGGAGTCTTCATTTCGCACACTCTCTAAATTTTATACAATAAACCTAGTTAAAACAATTTACTTGAATACTTTTAACATTCTTAACCTTCTTCACTCAAAGGTCAAGTCGATTCGCAATAATCGTAGCAGGATCTAAATTAAGACCGCTGGTTGGTACATCTCAACCTGGGCAGGTTAGCTAAGTCCCATAAGGGATATATGATATTTGGCGTCTACCGTTGTAGGTTGACAAGTAGTAAATAGCTTCTTAAGGCTTAAAAAAGCCTTAAGAAGGTATCGGTTATCGATGATTAAACCATGATCACACCGATCAGTGCGCGTGAACGCAATCAATATTTCCACGTCTAGCGCAAAATCCAGGTGGCCGATGACGATTGTCAAATCAAAATAAATATTAGGCAGTGGGCTTATTCACCGTACATCCATGTGTGATTCGACTACTTTAAAGTGGGTTTTAATTTATATGGATTATAATATTTCATTTTTATAATTAAATGGATTTAAGTATAGTTTATATTATTAAGTATTTAAGTACTGGCTGGGTAGCTGAGTGGTTAAAGAGCTCGCCCTTTGAATCTGAAGGTTGACGGTTCGATCCTGAGAAAAGTTAGTGCTTTTTGATGGTTCGATACTGGACCTAGCTGCCTTTGGTCATTGGGCTATTAATTAATGATCCTGAAAAATGAAACAGCTGATATTTGTCAGTAACAAAGCTACACCTCATCTGATCCATTACAATCATCACACTCACCCCTTCAATCATACTCACCTTAAAATACGAACCACAGATTGCGTCGGTGTTTCAAATAAAATATCTAAAATATCAAATAGTATTATCGACACTCTTTTACACGTGATTTAATATTTACTCCTTGTCGACTACCGCGGTAGAAGCAAAACACCACCATTTCCCTTATGGGATTTAGCTAACCTGTCCAGATTGAGATGCACCAACCAGTGGACCTAATTTTGAGTTTTATTACCACCTATTGTTGCGAGTGAACGTGACCGTGAGTGAAGAAGGTTAGGAATGACAGATTTTTCTATGTAGTCAATTGTATTTAACTAAATTGTATTTTTTGTAACTTTAACTTTGTATTTAACTTTTATTTTAAGTTAATTAAATTGTGTGCGCAGCCAAGAAGTAAGGTTCTAACTCAGTCATGAGTTACCGAGCTTGACGACGGTTAAGGTAATGTAACCTCCATTATTATAAACTACTCCTTACCTTACTGGTGAACACTTCAGTTTTGTTACAACCTTCTTTGGAGAAAACACTATTTCACAAGAGATAGAATTACATCTCTTCAGAGGAGCCGGGGTGAGATCCAACAGTTTATGTATTCACCTCTGACAGTTTCCAGGTTGAGGAAGAACAGCCCCATGTTGGAGACATGGAATGCTCTGTGAAATTTATTCACCCCTTTCTTAAAGCAGAAATTTCAAACTTGTGCTTGAAAGTGGCCGTTGTGTTCTGAAACTGATAAAATTTTATTTCATTAGACTCTAGTACAGTAGAATTGCCTCTAGTCCGGCCTGGATGGTTCAGCCGCCAAGTAATCCAGCTACGGTCCTCCAGAAATCAACCAACTCACATTTATCATGGCTGATCAAGTCAACTGGTTTTTTAGGTTCGATCACTAAAATAGTTCAATGTCTGATTTCCTGACATACAGTCATAAAGCTATGATGAAACATTATTTTAAGGGGAGTCTACTGTAATTTCATTTTATATAAGGATGTGGCATCACAAAATGTATCAAAGTAAACTTAATTTAAATTTTTGTTCATCCTCAACAAATATGGCCTAATATATATTATTCAAATAATTGTATATAGTTACACAATACACTATAACCCACGCTTATCCACACTAATTGGGACCAGGCCTGGGTCAGATTACCAAATGTTTGGATTCACCAAATTATAAAAAATGTCAATGAGACATTTTTACAAACAATACAACAAAGTACATAAAAAATATTCCTCCCCCTTTTTTTAAAAGATTAAAGGTCATTAAGAGATAAATTAAAGGAGAGAATATACAAGTAACTTGTGATTTAAGTCACTTTTAAACACCCGTTTGTCATTAATATTTCAATCCCATGCTTCTGACCTCCGAGTGTGTTGATTATATTGACGTATACAGTGTTTATGGCATTGTTTCAGGATCAATGGTTCTACTGCTAACCTTATGGACGATACAAAATATGTATTTAACGGATAGTTTCTTAAATGTTAGAAGTTAAAAAAAAATTATATTATTAGGCCTACTGTTATTATTGTTGAAGTAAATTAGTATGTTTCATCAAGTTTAGGCTTAAATAACCATGTGGGAGATAGTGAAATGTTACCCATGTTTATTTTAGATGTATTCTTGGATATGTTTAGTACCATAAATATACAGTCATATTTTGTTTCATTCATCAAAAGATTTTGTTTAATGCTTATTGCCTATAGGCCTATATATTTTATTTTTTTAGTTTAATCATATATTATCTTGATCACCATAAAATTCTAAATAAATGTATATCTTTGCATTTTGATTATGTGTCTAAAATGACTACATAAAACTACAAAAATAAAAAATATTCATTATTTTTCTTAACTATAGCTTTATTTTGGTAATGAAAGTAAGGGTATTACTTTTTGTATTGTTAGATAGTCAATAATATATACTTTTATATAAAATACAGTTATATAGTCCTAGATCAACAAATAAACTTTTTATTAGTTTTGTTTTTAAAAAATCTTAAGAAAAACCCTTATAATAATGGTTAACACCTTTAACTATACACTCTAACTTCAACGAAAATTCTCATAGCATAGGCATGTTTGAAAACCTATTCCCAAACCTAGTATCTAATTATCTATTGTATATGTTACACTCAATTGTCGAATTCGGACAATGCCCAAAATTTTTACCCACTCTGCGATGTGGACAATGCAGAAAATCCACATAACGGAGTGAGCATTTTATTCGGACATTTGTCGAAGCAAAATACCTAGACCCAGAGTGGGTAATTTTAAGTGCGCAAATGCCAAAATTAACACGTTCTTCGGCGGTGGAGTAAAACCCACGATACCCACATTGCGACATGGGTAAATTTCGTTACTCACGTCGTGGTGTGGGTATTAGTAGTTTCCGTAAGAGCTGAAAAGCGTTTCTCACGGGCCAGACGTGCAGGTCTAGCTAGTTATGTTAACCTCTCCACCACTACTCCTAGCAATAAAATCAAAGAGACGCTGTGGTACGCTGTCGCAATACACTACGCAATACACGTTGTTCATAGCAAAAGTGGTAACTTGAGGTTAACTTATTTTAAAGCGCTGTTGTGTTTGGGGTTTCGTTTAAAATAAAAATGATTTTTAAAATAACTATTTAACATATATTTTAAATTAACTGATTATATTTTATGGATCAACTGTTTTTTACTGATTAGCCTACATTCTTATATTGTATGTTTCTCCTTTATAAACATTCATGAACGTCACTTTTATACATATTTTCATAAATTAAAATCGATTAGGTCTTTTAGTACTAATGTTCTTATAATATTTTCCTTTGGTGTTCTTAAAAAAAACTTTCAAGCACAAAAAAAAAAAAAACAATAATAAATCAATAATTAATAAATTATTTATGAATCATAAATAATATCTTTATATTTATATAAATACCATCCATTTGTTTTTTATGACCGTCACGTTGGTTCCTAGCATTAGTTAGAAGGGGCCTTATATTGGCCTTATTCTAGGAATAGATTGTCCCCGTTATCGAAATTTATCGTCATGTTTTTTCTCATAATGAGACAGCCAAGCACGCCAGAAATAAACAATATTGATTAAATTTAGTATAATAAAACTAACTTTTTCATACCTTATACAGTGCGGTAATATTACACTTCATAACAGTTTTCCCCCCTTGATTAAGAAACATGTATTGTTTATATTGGTACTTTTACATTAACTTTTACTAAACAAAAGGAAAAAACATTTTATATCCAATCAGCGCTTTAAACTATCCGAAAAATTAACAGATTACGGATTAACAGAATCGGATTAAGTACCTATGTGAACTTACCTTATCAAATAGATGAGCATGCATATTTTCTACATGTTTAGTGATATTTTGATGCAAACTCCCCATTTCTTTCTATTGCAGCATGACTCTAGAAAACATTTGTAAAGTCCAGAAGGGTTCGACAGTGGACGCAACTGGCTGACATTGTTGTTCCGGCTCGTCTGGTCACGCTGTCGGTAACCAGGGCATTGATGGCACCGTCTAAGTTGTTGTTGCTTCCATCTCCACCATCTCCACCTCCCTAAAAATCAATGACAGGTTATTTATTAATAAGAACTACAGGGTGACACACAGGAGATGGACGGTTTTTAATTCAATTATATTCACCCAATTTTAAAATTAATTTAGGGTTATTTTAACTTATACAATATGAAATCTTAATATGCCATTTTGGTCAACAAAGCTCATTGCCTGCCATATCAGTTATATGTGTAAAATAATGTTGTCAAGATGATAGTCATCATTTCAAATGTAGGACTCGAGCCTCTTCCCAACACCACATTATCGTGGGACTAACATCTCTGAAGGATGACAACAATTCAGGGACGTATTTAAGTATTTGCCGCCTCTAGGCAGCGAAGTTTCCGCCGCCCCTCACCCCTCCCCCCCCCTAATAAAAAACTTGTCAACGCACTCCCCGACCTCACTAACCCTAATATATGCCGTGGTAGCTGATTTTGTTGAAAATTAATAAGTAATTGCGTTTTGAAATGTATCAACAAACAATACATTTTGAGCACTTTTTCAGAAGTGTTCATTCCAGTTCATTCGCCGTTTTCATTCAAAAGTGAGTCTCATTGGATACATGCTGGAATGCAACATTGTTGTATCCAATCAAAGTCATAATCGCGTTTTACAGCACGAAAACGGTACATGTAAACGTCCATATACGAGGGCCCTTAACTCTTAACAATTGTTATTGAACATTAAATACACTTGATAGACGTGTCAAGATAAGATGTCTTTGAAATAAAACAAATATTTGTATATACAAAACGGAGTTACTTACAATAAAACTAAACAAATAAAAACGACAAAAGTAAGTACTTTCTCTTAAAATAATAATATGAAATGTATGGTTTAGTTGGAGTTACTTCACACTCTCCTCCTTGATTAATCTAGCAGATGAATCCATAACTGTAGTTAAGTCCATTGAGTATTACCTTTGTCTTTGTACACTAACGTGAATAAACTTCTCAATCCAATGCTTTTTGCTTGGAAAGTTCATATACGCAGCGCCAGCAATCGAAGACTAACCAATCAATTTGCAATGGAATTTGTTACTATTCAGTTGGATTTACAGTGCTACAAAAACACTTTACAAAACTTATACACAGCCTAACCCGCAGTTATAAAATATTTCATCCTTGGTTGAGGAGAGTGCTGATTAACCTATCATATTTCACTTGTACTTCATGTACGCCGCAGAAGATCGCACCACCGCCACTAAGTTTCAAACATGCCTATGCTATGAGAGGTCTATTCACGTTAGTGTATATAGTCAAAGGTATTACAATAAATTCATACTTGTGGACAACCATTTAATTAAACACTTTAAATCACGATTATGCGTTACAAGTTGGTAGAAAACACAATTGAAGTATCGGATACCTACTACAGACCACAATGGTTACATTGGCAATGGGGGCCTGACGCTGCCCACTGCCTAGTGGCGTAAGAAAAACGAAGTAAACACGGGAGGGCGGAGCGAAAGCTCACACCCGCGACTGCCAGCAATGACGCATCATTAGTTCGCCAGACCAATTAATAGGAAAAGGGCGGCATGGAAAACTCAGCACAGCCGTATAGAGAATAAATTTATTGACTTTTAGTTTTAACTTTAATGTGTTCTTGAATAATTTTATACTTAATGAAAGTATTTTAAGTAGCCAAATTGTCGTTCTCAAAATTATTAGCTAGACATTTTTTTATGATTAAAACTCTGATTTTTAAATGATTTATTCGCCAAAATTTTGCCGCCCCCTTAAATTTGCCGCCCTAGGCCCGCGCCTAGTCCGCCTATTCGGAAATATATCCCTGCAACAATTTAATGAATGATTGGATTCTTTATCTTGACCAAATTTTGTGGTCATTGTGGTTCGTAAGCTCCAAACATTAACTTTTAATTTAGCTTTTGGACACATAAAAGTTTACATGATTCCTGGGCAGGTTATATTTTGTTTTGGAAATGTTCTTCAGTCTTTTATTACTTCAAACCTTTCAGTGTGTGACTTTTTTGTGAGGAGATATGTTAAGATTTGTGTCTATAACTTAATCATACACGAAGTTTGGACGAGTTGAAGAATGTCTAAAGCAAAATATGACTGTCATCCCAGCAGAGATTTTAGTACTTGTGATGGAGGTGTTGCATTTGAATCCTGCATTCAAAATTATGGACATCATCTTGACCATATTATTTTTCACATGTAATTAAAAAGGCAGGTAAAAAGCATTTTCAACTAAATGGCAAATAATGAGGTTTGATTTAAAATAAACAAACATTGATATTAAAACTGTTGTCATCCCTGCAGAGTTGTTAGTCCATGTTAACAGGGCCGGCGCACCCATTAGGCAAACTAGGCAATCGCCTAGGGCGGCAAAATTGAAAGAAATATCCTCGCCAAAATAAATACTTAAAAAATTGACGAACACAAGTAACAAAATTGTATAACAAAACAATTAATTGTTGATATCTACTTGATTACTTATTAATACCAGTTAAGCACTGACTATACTGCTGCCGCTCCTGGCACGATTGCGCCCGTGCTATGAATTTGATCCAAGCGAATGCTTGAAGCGCTTTCAGTTGTCAGGGTCGTGTGCAACAGTGCCGCCCCTACAAAACTTTCCTCTTCCCTCGCACCGGCCGCACCTGTGCACAACGTACTTGCTGATGCGACACTAACATCTAATCCGCGGCCGAGACACACGGGACGGCAAAACTCCCGGAAGGCTTTTTACTGATTAGGCTCACCTACACCTTTACCCCAACAACCTATAAATTTAATACTGTAGTTGAAATTTGTTTTTTTATTCGGTACTGTACATAAGTTTATCAATCAGTGGATTGCAGTACTGTAACCAAATTGGTTATAAATCCTAAGTCAATTATTATGTATACCGCACAGTTTTTTAACAGGTTATCATAAAATTTTAATATTTAAACGGTAAGCCTAATATTTAGCCAGAATTTATTCTATAACATTACAAAGATTAAAACTTATTATTTTTTTATCATAAATTGGTTTCTTGTATTACAAAATACAACGTAAGCTACTAGAAAGTCAATGTATTATAAAAAATTGTACACAGAGGTGGGTCTACTAAGAGCCTCAATTAAACGACTTCGCAACACTGATGCTCCACAGGGCCCGGTTGTTTCGCCGTGTCGTGTGTTCTGACTACTATCAAATACAGCCACCGACGGCGAAAAAGCTGTCCGGGAGTCCCGTAAGGTTTTGAGTTTATTAAATTAGTGAATCAAATACTTAATATTTCTCATTTTTGTTAACGTCATCAGGATTCGATAATATTTAACTTAATTAGGTATTTGATGTATTAGGTCTATGGTTTATGATCTTTACAACGCAGAAGATTTAGACTTGCTGGAACTTGTTAACCTGTCAACATAATCAATATCTTCACTAGGCCTATAGTAAAATGTTAAAAAATGCCGTCAATTTTATTTGCTGTGAATTTTTCAATTTGGTGATGTATTGCAATTGGGTTATCTACTTACTTAATACGCTAAGGATTTTGTCAAGAGAACTCCCCCTACAATTCTCAACTGATTTTCATGTTTTTGGTGTTGTTGACTAGGGCTTGGTCTAGGCCTATAGTTATTTCCACCAAAAGTTTCGCCGATATTTTGAACAAAAACTCTAGGTAAACTGTGCATTAAAATTAGGTTATGTAAAAAATCGAACCTGAGTAAGAGAAGTCAGAGATATTTTTACTTTTCACAATATACCACCGATAGCAGCGTTTTGCCGCACCAAAGTGATTGGGTGAATCCATGTTGAATTTATTCCTTATCAGAGCAATGTTAAATATTTTCCCGCCAATTTTAATATAACTTCTTTATTTTTTTGTCCAGGATAAATGTAGTTTGATTCAACGAAGTAGAGTGAATTTGAAAAACAGAATACAGAAATAATGCTATCTCTCGCAAAACGATCTGCCGTGAGTGTAGATGTGTATAGATGTTTTAACGACAGGGTATGGGTAGTTTTGAGATGTGGGAGGGGTGGCAAATATAACCTTTGCCTAGGGTGGCCAAAGTGCTAGCGCTGGCTCTGCATGTTAAGGGTGCGCTCTACCCATCTGCCGCGCGCTGATGAAAGGGTTTAGAATCTCCGTGTTTGTCGTCCCAGTTGTAAACCGATTTAAAATATTTTGGTGTCATTCTTTTCGTAATATAATTTTGTACTCCGCTATGGTCTTAAAATTTCGATATTAATTTAAATTACTAAGCAGGGTGCTTGCTAATAATGTTGAAATAAGCGTTTTTGTATTAAGTTTCAACGTATTAAAAACCATTTTTGAGAAAAAATAAGACGATACGTGAGTACAATATAATCTTAAGAACAAGAATCTGCAATAAGATTGGTAAAAAGTTTATAGATAACGATGCAAGAAGGAAGATGCGAAAGGTCTGCAATTTCAAAAACATTGTTATTAGACCACCGATCAATTTCGCAATGAAACCAAAAAGAGCATTAAAGTACTGTAACAAAATTTAAAATCATTCCATGGTGAACATATGGAATATGTTCACCATAAGGGAATTTCGGAGTGCATGAGGTGGATAGATTTTCAATAAACATACTAAAAATTGTTTAAAAGTGGTTTAAAAATGGTGTAAAATGTGTTTATATTTTATTCGTTATTCAAGTGGAAATTTTTTTAAATTAATTTTCTATCACGTCAAGCACTAGATACTATGGTAATATTTAAAATAACATCAATTTTGAAATTTTTCCGACGAAAAACAAACTCACAGTGATGTTTCAAATTTAACATTGCTCTTATGGGACAAACTGCCGAGATGGTGCAGGTAGTGCAGACTCTTAATGGGGTGAAGGGAAGAGACTCAAGTCCTGCAATTGAAATTATGAATACCATCACATTGACGACATTATTTTAGTCAAATAAGTGGAATGGCAGGTAATGAGCTTTGTTAACTACAATGGCATAGGCCTATAATGAGCTTTGATTTTGTACGAATAACCCTGATTGGTTTTAAAATTGGCTGATTTTTAAGTTAGTTCATTAAAAACCGTCCGTCTGCCGTGTGTCAACCTGTATTCACTAACAGTGTGGTTGAAAAGTCTATATAAGAATATATGAAGAAGAATACAAAGAAATACTTACGTCAATTAGCAATGAAAACGTTCTTATCAATGATTCTCCTAAAAAGTTTCTACAACCAATGATTGGAAATCTACAGATTGGGCATCTTCTAGGGGATAGGTTTAAAACACATTTATTACAAACGTGATGCCCAATTTCGCACATGTATAATCTGGTGTTTGTTGGGATCTCGTTACACACTGGGCACTGTAGAATTCTTTCAATGTCCAAATCCTGCAAATTGAAATTACTTGATGTATGCCCAGCATTCATTTTAGGCTAGTTGTTGGGACACCAAAGTTTGACTAGCGACTGGTCTGCCGAAGCGAAGCAACCTCCACAATGTAGGATGTAACGAATCGTCGGCAATGTGGCGTGGTGGGGGTACCGAGCGACGACGACAACGCCCGAACTCACATGAATAATAATAACGATGTCGATAACGATAACAACAATCGAAAGGTCGCTAACTCAATGGTTTATATCCGAAATTGTTATTTTATAAGCACTGTTCGTTATAGAATTATTATTATTATTATTTAATGGTGTTTTTGTTGAGAGGAAAATATTGTAACTGGTCTCAAGGTTAATGGACATTTTAGTAGCTTTTTAAGTGATCAAAATTGGCTTATAATTGTGCCGCTTCTTTTTTTATTTAGGCTATTTATTAAATAATTTCATTTTATTGTTTGATTTTTTTAACTATGATTTTTTATAATTTCTGAAATTATAAAAAAATATAAATTAAATTTCTTTACATCAAATTCAAATTCATGTTTTTACATAGTCATGGCCTCGCCAAGTTATGCATAGGTAACTTGTCGGCAAGGTCCAATAGTATTCTGAAACATATCACATATTTATTAATTTTTTTAACGTTTTATTTATTTGCTTTAAATATTTTTAATGAAAAACAAACCTAAATCTATAGCGGTTAGGGTAGGCATGATAGTGATATGGATTTTTTTTACTTGTGGCTTAAAGTAATTACACATTTTAATTAATTGCGTGAAATTTAATTTATTATTCAGAAACAATTACAATTTTAGTCATGCGATTATTTTTAAGAAATATAATGCAAATCGACAAGTACTTCATTGTGGTTTTTAAAACTATATGAAAGGTAACTTTCATATTAGCGCTAACGTAATAAGTTATTTGTATAAACTACAACTTAAGTAGACTACTATATTTTACACATTAGGTTGAACTATTTTTCTACTATAAGAAAAACACGGAAACCTTAATTAAAAGGTTAGACGTATGAAAAATACTTCAAACTTTTTTTAAGAGCATGTAATTTTTGCAAGGACTTTTAATTCTGTACAGGCATTCAATTCATTATGACTTTCATGTCTTGCATAATTATTATTAATTAATTAGTATATTTTTAACACAATTTAAAAAAGTTGTCTCGTTTATTGACATCGAAAAAGAAACCAGGGAATAAAAAAATGTGGGAAATACACCATTGTTTTTAAAGTAAATGTTAACCAATGATATTTTTATTTGTATAGCATATATAGCATATATTTGTAATCTGCATTAATTTAACAAACAAACAAAAATAAAATAAATAATTAAAAAAATTTACTAGAGAAATAAGGATTGTATAAACTTGTGGACAAGTTTATTCAGCGTGAGGGGGAATATAAAGATATAAACAAAAATTAAGTTATTGATAATTTATTAAGTATTAGAATCAGGAAAGGCAATATTTCATTTCAGATAGTTCACAATGAAACAACAGGAAGTGATTGTTAAGCACTTCCTATTGACTCAACAAGAGGTCAGACAGTTCAATAAACGGCAATTCTGCAACCATGCAGAGTTGCTAAAACAATTGCTGATCCCCACCTCAGCCTATCACAAAGAAAGCAGAACAAAAGTTTACAAAATTTTGAATATGATTGGCCAGTAGGCGGGGACAAGAAAATGGGGGGGGGGGAAAGATTCGAGCAAGAAGAAGGTGGAAAAAGGAGGTTTAGAGTGGAACATGACGACGACTGATTAGGAGGTAGTTGGGGAACCAGGAGATTTAGAAGTTCTGGACAAGTCAATAACTTCCAGACTTCAGTCACAGGCCCCAACCATCCACCCATCGTCACCTCCTAGACACCCTCACACACCCTGGGAGCACGTGGTCCAACACAACCGAGCAAGGACCGTGTAAAGGACTCCAAGGACCCTGCCCAAGGAACCCCGAGGAACCTCAAGGAGCCTTCCCTAGGACTGCCCGAGTAACCTCGAGGAGCCTGCCCAAGGACTGCCCGAGGACCCTGCCCAAGGAACCCCGACGTCGCAGCCACCCTCAGCCACTCCGGACGACTAGGTTCCCGACAACGGTATGTCACGACCACCTTCAAAGTTAGGGGCGATGAGGCCAAAATGATTAGGAGGATTTAGTGCAAAATAATTCCAAAGTACTAAATAAAATTCAAAGGAAAGAACATGAGAAGTAAATTTGATAGTAGATTTTAAAGAAACAAATTAATGATAGAATAACAAAATTAATACAGTAATAAAAGTAAAAATAAATAGACCTCGTGTTAAAAATAAATTTAAGTTGATAAATAAGTTCAACATAGTCCACATGGGCTCATTGTAAATAACCTTGTAAATAATTGTTAATCTTGTAAAATAATTAATTTTGTCGTCAATATTCTCGTAACATTTATTTTTACATTGTCATTTTGCATATTATATTTATTTGTTTAATATATTTAATACATTTAAGTGATTTGAAGGACAGTGATTCACCAAGAACTTGCCCTAGTAACAAGAAGTGATTAAGTGAATTTACTTACTGAATACCAAAATATACTTGTTTTAATTGTGAAGAAGAAAGGACTTGAGGCCAGAGGCCACATCTGCATTAATATAATATATAAAATATAAAGTACTTCTTATGTCAAAGTAAGAACACAGTTGTATACTATGTAGGCCTACAAAATAGATGAGAATATTAGGGGCCGGAGGCCTCCATTTTTGAATGCTTGGTAGATATAGCTAGCAATAAATCGTTATTTGTTCACAAATACTGTGCCTGCTCAATTTGATCCCTACCTTTCACTAGCCTAAGCGAGTAGGAAAATCTAATATATATTCAAGGGAAGAAATACTAAGAGACAGTCTTACATATTGTATAGCAAATATAGCATTAAACCTTGTATTATTAGGCCTATGTTATTCCACTATTATGGCTTATTAAAATAGTATGCAATAAAATAGTAATAAATAAATTTATCGTAACAATAATGCATAGCCAAAACTGCAGTGCAAAAGTAATTTAAATATAATGTGCTTACAAATAATCTAAAAACAAACATTACAAATGTGGCAAATGCAGAAGACAGCTTATCAGCTGGTAAAGGATAGACGTACCGTACATACAGTATCTATAAGGTTAAGATGTATGAGGTCCCAAGATAAAAAGTTTATAAATGTCCTATTAGAACGACGGGGAAACTTAGATTTCATTTTCTCTTATTAGTTGCATTGTAAGTATACTAAGCTTCTCGCAAAATTGTTTGTTGTTAAAGTTTTTTAGTTTGGTTTTAATTAATTTCTCAAATAAAAAATAATAATGGACAAAAACCAATTTTTATCCCTTTTGGTATCCCTTAAATTGCACTTCCATCTACCGACTAGGCGAAATTTCGTTATACTATACTCCATTGTTATTATCAATGGTTGAAATTTCAATTTTGCAATTAAAATTTTAGATGAAAACAATCAAATCAAGAACAATATTGAGATACAACTTATATATTTTTGTAAAATTATAATAATCTAACCTAACGGTAAACCATTTCGTCACTTTTATGGACAACGATGTTTATACCAACAAAAATAATGATTGTAATGGAAACATACCAAATGCATACATTCCCTCAATATAATAGGAAAAAATACCTTATTTGGCAGCATTCCTGGGCGTGACTCGTACCGTACCATAATTTAGAATACTCCCTATAAGTTACAGGAAATATTCACAATAAACTTACATTTTTAATTTTACGTTACCTAAGGATAAGTTACCTAAGTTTAAATTTTAATTTTGAAAATATAACTTAGCGTAGTAGGTAGTCCTCTAGCCCGGTCCCAGCCTACATTGTTTAACCTGAGCGGTTGGGGGGGGGGGGGGGGGGTGGGGCTATCATGCTCTAGTGCAATAGAATTTGTCCAAAGAATAAAAGGCTTTATCCAGTAAAAAAGATTTTAAGGTGTCTTAAACTTACAAAGGTCATTGATTTATTTGTGTCCGGTAATTCTTTAGAAACTCTGAGTCCAAAGTACATTGACTTTTTCAAAAAAATTTAATCTATGCCCTACGTTGAACAGCAAAATTGTTCCTATGCCTTATATATTATAGCTATGGTTCTCGGTTATATGATTTACATAGGTACCGTACTCTAAAGATTGAGATTTTATATATGAACAGATTTCAAAAATGTACCTTTTACCCAGGGGCGGACTGGGTACCCCATTAGGGCGTAAACCTTGACTAGCCTGAAGGCGCACACCGGGGGTCTGGGGGTCACCCCCCCCCCCCAGTAAAATATAGAAAATGGCATCCTATACACATGTTTTGTTGCTATTCTGACATTAAATATCCAAACAAAATACAAGTTATTGTCTTAGGTTCTTTTGTATTATATTTGTGTATTTTCACTATTTTCCCTTGTATGCAAATAATATAAATCTTGTGCTTCCTGTTTACAATCAGCAAAAAAATAACAGCATGTAATGGCACTGTAAATAACAGAATTTACACACCATAGCCTATTTGGTATTGGTAGGGTTAGGGCCAATTAACAGTATCTAAGCTTTAGTAGAACTTAAAGAAATACTTTTCCTAGCTAAAAATATAAGGGTTACATTTCAAATTTTTATTTTCAAAACGTAACATTAATTTCAGAATAGCCTACTTGCAACAGTAAAGTGGCCTACCTACCCTATTTCTACAAACAAAAAGTTAATTATGGCCTAGATAGAATTGCGAAGATTTTGGCTGGCTGAGAGTAACAGGCTAATAACAAATTTGATCCAATTAGTAACATAGAATAGAGCCTATTTAAATCTTTAATAAATAGGCCTTAACCCAAATAAAAATACAGTTTAACTTACTATACAGAGTAATGGTAAAGTCTAAAAATTCGCAAAATCTAATTTAAATTGATATAGGCCCAAGTAGTGATTCTCGTAAGTTTTGTTCTAAAGAAAGTATGTTTGGATTGCTTACCTAACCTATTTTTACAAACGAATTGAAATTATAGCCTAGATATAATTACGAAGGTATTTTGGGCTGGCTTTCTGTTCCTAGGCCTAAATATAACAAATTTGTCCCAATTAGTGTCATTTTGCCTATTTAAATCATTGATTTATAGGTGTTAAGCTTAGCCACATATAACAATACTGGTTAACTTTTCGTATGTAAAGGTAACTTACTACAAATACCTAGGCCTACACAAAATCTGATGCAATTTTGTAAAATTATTGGTTCTACAAAACTACTTACATCCATGTATACTATGTAATAGATATCAAAATAAATTTAAGCGTTTGTCTCAAATCAGTTTAAAATAATAATAATAATAATAATAATAATGATTTATTGACTGGTATCATATGAGATGCATAGCAATAATAATTAATTAAACTTAAATATAATTTTTAATTTTATATATGATGTCCAAAAATCTTTAGTTAGGCAATCTTCCACATTGTAGGGTGTTTTCATTAGTAGGTTTTCCATTAATCTTCTTTAAAATTTTTTACTGGCAGTTCCAACCAAGGAAAGGGTATCGAATTAAATAATGTTTGTTCCATAAATTTAAGTTTTTTTAGATTTTGTGTTTTTGCATAAAGATGTTTGTAATTTATTTCTGTTTCTTGTTTTATATGAATGGTTAAAAGAATTTTGAGGTTGATTGTTAATAGTTTCTCGAACGTTTAAAATAATTTGCAAAATGTACATGGCTGCCAATGTCAGAATATTTAACTGTTGGAAAAGTGGTTTACAATGCGCTTTTCTTCTCGCTCCACAAATAATTCTGATAACTTGTTTTTGTTTTTTAAAAACTTTCTCGGCTATTGTAGCATTGCCCCAAGCTGTAATGCCATACATAAAAACAAACATATTAATTAATTGACAGCTCTCATACTCTTCACTAGTTCAACGTTTTCGTTAGCGTTACTACGGTTTACCACAGAGGACATTGATACCGACCGATCACAGTTTAGGTTATGGACACCGATGCAGTAGTTTGACAAAAAATTTATTATTTTTTTATTATTTTTTTCGGGTTCGGCCACGGCCATCTCGAGATGGCCGTGGTTCGGCGTAAAATGACGCGGGAAGTGCACAGCTGTTACGCTGCTCAGACCAGAGTCCACAGAGTAGTGTCTTCTACTCTACTCGGTCGGAAGTAGGCATATACACGTACGAGAGAGAAGAACTGCTTTGCTCTCGCTTGTCGACAGTGTCAAATTCAGGTCTCACACTCGACTTTATGTTTTGCTATTTACTGCTGAAATTCTCACTCTCCTCTTGCTTTCTAGAAATGTGTCTCGGTTCACTGTTTGAATTTTAACAAATATTGTTTTGAATGAGGCGCAAAGATTGGAATATTAAGAAGGCGCATCGGCCCTTCGGCCGGCGGGCCGGCGGGCCAGTCCGCCC
Source organism: Neoaliturus tenellus (assembly GCA_030545055.2). Lineage (NCBI taxonomy): Eukaryota > Metazoa > Arthropoda > Insecta > Hemiptera > Cicadellidae > Neoaliturus > Neoaliturus tenellus. The sequence continues at coordinate 43,297,135 of CM061535.1, read as the reverse complement.
CTGCTTTTACCGTTTAGAGTAAAAGGGAAAAACGCATACACCTTTTATTGATACAGTAGGCCTAGAACATTGCATTTAGTTGATAAGGGTAGGTAGTTAACACAAACACAGCACTGAGGTTATAAGTTATCACAAACATAAACAATGCAGCTAACGGTCGGATTGTAGCTCATTTCGTATCGAGTAGGGTCTGATTGCGTTGATGTAAAATTCAATTTAATTTATTGAAGGGAAATCACCAATAAGACAGGAACAAACTAACACCATTAATTAATAAAGTCACTCGTACCACATTTTATTTTTAATATTTGGTCACAAAGCACTGACTCGCTTAGGTAGCGACTATTCGATTGTTGTTATCGTTATCGGCATCGTTATTATTATTCGTGTGAGTTCGGGCGTTGTCGTCGTAGCTCGGTACCCCCACCACGCCCAAGGAGGTTATATTCTAATACTGGAGGTGACACACAATGCTAAAATAGCGTGCCGCTGATTTTGTTTGGTTGGCAATCCTGAAGTACCAAATTGAACTGTTTGCCGAAATGAACGAGTCAGCTAAGGGAGTCAAATGAACTGTGAATCAATTGCCTGGTAAATCGGTTTTAATGGGCAATTATTGGTAAGCAAATATGCATTAAAAGGGGAAAACAAACAAAAACAGAAAATAAATTTTATATATAAAAATTTATTTTGGAAATTTGGTAATCAGTTTCAAGTTATAGAAAACATGTTTATTTTGATTTTTTTAATAAGTTAACTGACATGATGATTTCGTACCGCGTTAAAATTGGTACAATAAGCAAGACAAGAGAATAATTTTTTTCGTGGTATACCTTTGTGAGTACTGAAATAGTACGGAATTTTGCAAGTTAATGTAATTATTTCTAAGATCTAACATATATCTAAGATAAGGTATAAATAAGTTATTAGTTCAAATTATATTTCTTGAACTATTTATAAAACAACAAATATTCACATCTACAAATTAAATCAATATCTCTTATACTGTAAAATACCTAACGAATAAAATTGGTTAAATTTATGGAAGTTAGAATTAAAGACACACGTTATTATTATTCCAGAGTCTAGATTCCTAATTAATTGGTTAGCCGTACCGTACCTATTCATTGTTCCAAGAAGATTCGAACCATTTCGTTGATTCGAATATCTTTTAGCTACCGTTCAAAGAACGACAAAACGGTACTTCAGAATTGCCAACCAAACAAAATCACCGGCACGCTTTTTCGCCATCATTAACCTATCAGTGTCACCTCCAGTATTAGAATATAACCTCCTTGACCACGCCACATCGCCGACGATTAGTTACATCCTACATTGTGGAGGTTGCTTCCGCAGACGCTAGTCAAAGTTTGGACATAGTTTGTAAAGTTTGTAATTATTGTACTTAGGCCCAAATAATTGTGGCTAAAGAACTACTCGTTATCAAAAATCAGTATCTGAAAATAAAACAGTTAGACAAAACAAAATTAAATATTTCTGCTTCTAATGTTGATTTAACTAATTAATGAACTTATTGAAATAAATTTAAAAACTACAAGTTAGGTTATGTTTCATCGTTATCGTGTTAGTTGTCATAAGCTGGTCAGTGGTCAGCTGGTGCTGCTTGTGGACTTGCAGTGTTTTTTTCTTTTTCGGGACCTGCTTGAGCTACTGCATGGGTCCGTTCGTCCAGTTAATCTTGATTTTTTACTTCCACGTTTTTTGAACATAATGTTTTCTCTTGAAGCTCTTTTTCTTTAAACGTTTGTTTCACTCACTTTTTGTAATTTTTCATAAATTATTTAACTTCCTGCGTGGCTGACCTTCATGGGAGGTATCTGTAATTAAAAAAGAGGGGGATTGGGGTTAGTCTTATACACATGCATGTAGACTTATTTTGTGGCCCTAATTTTAACTTAAATTTTTGTTTGTGTAATTGTTAGTCACAATAAAGATTTGGAAATATCTAATAGGAGGGCAATTTGGAAGATTTAGGATTTCAGGATTAGGTTGGTGGTACAAAAGGACTAGAGATTTTCACGCCAGAGGTCCATCAGGCGACTTTCTAACCCGAAAGAGAGTGAGACCTTGGAATTGAAGCACCTGGGATTGGGTTACAGTAGTGTCAAATTGTTGGTGCTGGCTCAGTTCAAGGTCACCTGAGGGATGACGTCATCGAGGTCAATGACCTCACCGATGACGTCATCGATGACGCAATCGATGACGTCATCGATGACGTCATCACCAATGACGTCATTTCGATGACGTCACACCCATGACGTCACAGAAATGACGTGCTGATGACGTCATCACCCCTTACGTCATCAACATGACGTCACCGATGCCACTAAGGTCAAGGTCATGCCGAAACTTAAAATTTTTTGGCACTTTTGCCGTTTCTCGCACTACGCTCCGAGTTTCAGTCCGAGTCCCCGTGACCTTGACCACTTGGAGCGAATTTTCGACGAGAAACGGCAAAAGTGCCAAGTTAAACTCGAGTTACCGACATTACTCTGCCTAAATGGGCAATCGGTTATCCCTCAGGTGACCTTGAACCAGCACAACACCAACAATTTGATATTACCGTGACCTAGAAAACCTAACAATGGAGCGCCGACACCGATGCGCACCCCACGACAGCCACCGAGTGACTGACTGTCAGGCTCTGTGTACTCTAGGTATATCGGCTTGAGAGACTAAGACTCTAAACTGTCAGGAATGGGAGTAACTAACTGAATTTTGCAAGGAAAAGTCATTTCATCCAATATTCTAAACAAATCTTCATCAGTAAAACTTACATTAGTCTGTTTGGTATAAAACTTAGGGTGTCCGCGCAACAGTTTGCGCCACTTAGCTAAAGTCGAAACCCTTTTGACTTTGAGTGGTGGACAGTGAGCAACTAATAAAGTCTTAACACGGCTAAGTTTCTTACCTAAAGCGTCCCGCGACATGGCTTCCCCTCACAAAAGTCCGCACAATACTGAGAGACTGCTTGTAGCGCATGAGTCAAGGGAAAAGAGGTGGGGGAAACAGCAGGAGTGGGGGAAGGTCACAGTGGTGGGGGAAGGTGAGGTTGTACGCTGGAGTAACACATCACTTGACCATGAGCTGTCCTACAGTGAACACACTGTTCTCTTGGCCCGAGTTGGCACTAGAAGAAACATTTCTGTACAGCTTAGGCTGTGAGAGCCGAGGAAGCAAAGTCAAAGTGGAAATTGTGTTTAACTCCAAGATGAAGAGTCTCCTAAATAAACTAATTGTATCCCTGCAAACCCCTATAACTTTAGAGAAATACCACTTTATAAAGCGACACCTTATTCTTTGGCAAAACGAATTGGAAATGGAAAAGATCACAGTAAAATTAAGCTAACTTAAAATTTGGACTGGACACTCATGGCGATACCACGTGGCGTGCAAACGCCACCCTAAACATTACAAGTTAGGTTATTGAGCACCTCTGGTACGATAACCGACGTGCTAGAGTTTAAGTGTGATGACCTTGAGTCAAAACACTGAAATACTACAAGTCGATATCATCCCAGAGTTAAAGTGTAGTGACCTTGAGTAAAATCAGAGAAAATCCAAGCCATGTTAGTCCAGAGTTAAAGTGTAATGACCTTGAGGCAAAAACTTGTAAAACACTTACATGAACAGAGTCGAAGAGCAGCGATGCTTACCGCATGCAAGCCTGAGACATACTGGCTGAGCGCCGTCACGTAGCTTAGGGACTCGATTAGGGTGGGGGTATTGCGAACACTTAGAGTAGAAGTGTAGTGGGTGACCTTGAACCAGACTTAGAGTAAAAGTGTAGTCGGTGACCTTGAACCACCCCTGAGGGGCGCCCCCCCCCTCCCCGCCCCCGTCTCCATTTTTTGGGGGGCGGACCCCCCCCCCGCCCCCCCCCCCCCCCTCCGCCCCCGTCTCCGTTTTTTGGGGGGCGGACCCCCCCCCCCCTCCGCCCCCGTCTCCGTTTTTTGGGGAGCATGTCCGTTTGTACGCTGGCATGCAAAAGGTTGCGGCGGCCTCTGCACTCGGACGAGGACGTAAGCCACTAGGGTGTCCTCAGTTAGTTTCCCTTCTGGAAACTCAAAATTATGTAAATAAATCTTTATTAGCTATTTGTGTTTTTTAGTCCCCAAGGCCCCCGAACATTCGTGGTTCGCCATGGATGTACGGGGGCCGAAATTTTTTAATGTCCGTGTGGCCTTGACCCACAAAGGACTTGTAAAAAATTTACTGCATTGCTAAATTAAAAATATTAAAGATTACGGGAGTAAAGTTACTTTGAAGTATTGTTAGGCTCCTCTCAGGCATGCAACAGGTTGCGGCTGGGGTTGTGGGAGTATGTCCGTTTGTACGCTGGCATGCAAAAGGTTGCGGCGGCCTCTGCACTCGGACCGAGGACGTAAGCCATTAGGGTGTCCTCAGTTTGTTTCCTCCTGGAAACTCAAAATTATGTAAATGAACTTTTGTTAGCTATTGAAAAGACAATGCAGTAAATGTTTACAAGTCTCGCGTGGCGAAGGGAACACGACATTGGATGTTGCCCTGTTGTCATAGTTGGGTCTCTTCGGAGGCTACAGCGATGACAACCCAAGTGCCCCACACCCCTATGGGGGTGTGGGGCTTAATTTTTTTAAAAGTTTTCTGTGACCTTGACCTAAATATATGAAAGTTTTCAAAATCTTTAACAGTAAGGTTTTTATTAACACAGTAAATATATTAAAGTACTTTGTCTTTTAAACTTTAATGGGTAGGCATTACTAACACACAAGTCTGTAGTTGTCCATAGTTGGGTCTCTTTAGAGACTATAGCGATGGCAACCTAAATGCCCCAGGTGGGGCTTTATTTTTTTAAAGTTTTACGTGACCTCGACCTAAATATAGTAAAGACTGACACTGCACCTCCGCCCCCGCCCCCGCCCCCGCCCCCGCCCCCGCCCCCCTACACCTCCACCCCTACACCCCCGCCCCCACCCCTACCCCCCCCCCCCTACACCTCCACCCCTACACCCCCGCCCCCACCCCTACCCCTACCCTATACCCTTGGGTGGGGCTCACCCGTGGTCGGTGGGGATATAAGGCGGCCGGGCCGCACGCACTTCTCATTCCGGTCCAAGCTCCCATACGGACAGGTTCTCTCTTACTCCTGAGATTTTTTTTTAGAACTTTACTTCTTTCTTCACATCTATTCTTTTCATTCATTACAATGGGTAAAATGGGCCTTAAGCTGAAGAACTACCCATCAGCTTCAACCTCGACCGACACGTCTCAACCCTCATCATCCTCCACTTCGATCCTGGAATACCTGATGACAGCAAACATCCTGAGCTGCCTGACGATGCCGCCGCCGCCACCGCCGCCACCACAGCCCGCATCAATGCCCAGCCTGTCCCCATTGCCGCCGACAGTGGAAGAGGCTGGTGCACCGCCATCGTCAGGAGAACTCATCGTCAAGTCGTCAGGTCGAGTCCCGGTAGCCTCTCCAGCACTCTCTCTGCTATCGGACTCAGGATCGGAGTCTGCGGTTTTTGAAGAGACGTCCAGGTCGAGGATCACTCCCTACAGCAGAACCCGGAAAATTTTATCCTATACCAAATCCCAATGTCCCTTACCCATATCCCCCATGCCGTCCACACCAACCAAACTACCCCGTAAATCCATCTTTTCCCCTGAACTTCCCACTATTGACCTGCCATCCAAATCGCCTCAAAAATCCATCCTTTCCCCCGAACTTCCCACCATAGACCTAACACGTTCCCCTACCCCACCCAAAATTGTTTGCTCAATTCCTCTTGACCAATCTTTGCCCCTTCTACCCCCTTCCACCCCCATTCCTTCTAGCCAGCCTAATTCGGAGAAGCTCCAAGACACTCCACTAAAGAGTCCAACACAAAAACGTAAGCGTGTTAAAGCCCCTGCTGGCAAGGGTAAGAAATGCGATTACGCTTGGATGTCAAGTAAGTTTGGGGTTTTGTGTTGCCAGAATCTTGCCTGTGCAGAAGGAGATCGCTGCCAACGACACCTTAAAAGTACAGTCAAATTTCGGCAATTCAAACCCTACACTCTTTATATTAAGCCTAAAACGTTCAAGTTCAGACATAACCACGGCCCGCAACCGCGGGATATTAGAAGGCTAAAGGTTGATGAAAAATATTATTTTATTGGTCAGACCTATGGAGCAGGTAATAAAAAAGTAGAAATCGTTGTAAAAGGTGACATCGAATGACCTTGAATGACCTTGACCCATATAAATTACTGTTTAAAGTAAAGTGCTAACCTTACAACTAATGTCGTGTATCACGTGATACCCCCCACTCTAATGCTCTTACTAAGCTTGTATGAGCCGTTCATTTGCTTCAGTCTGTTTCTGTACTCCGTGTAAACATGTCACGGTACAATTACAAAGGTGGTGACTTCTTGATAGATCAACACAATGCTTGGGAAGTGCTAAATCGGCATAGAATGGAAGTTGAGTATTGTATAAGACGAGATGGGTCTACATTTTATCTATGTATTATAAACAACCAAACTCATATGTATGAACACTGGACAAAAATTAATTATAACAACATAGATGAGCTGTTTGCTTGGGCTTTTGAGGGGTGTAAAGGTATTGAAGAAACCAAAATGATGGGTGTGCTAAAGGTATGTAAAACCGATAACCGCGAAGACTAAGGGAAATTTATTGGAAGTCCTAAACCCCCCCCCCGCCCCCGCCCCCGCCCACGCCCCCTCCCCCACCCCCTCCCCCACCCCGCCCCCACCCCCACCCCCACCCCCACCCCACCCCGCCCCGCCCTGCCCCCCACCACTACAAATAGGTATATATAGGAGTGGTAATCCACTGCCCGCTCATTCAGCTTGCAACTGTTAAGCCGAACGTCTCGTACCATGTCTGGCAACGCTTCAGCTTCTGCTTCTAACTCCGGCTCAGGTGTTGGGCCGATCCGATCGGGGCCTTCGTCAAGAAGTCGTGTCCGGTTCTCCGGCTTTGGTCCTGTGAGGAAGGAGTTGCGAATCAGCGGAGCCTCTCAACCAACCACGTCGGACGCATCAACTCAGACCTCGCCAAGCATCATCGAGTGGTACAATGAAGTGATAGAGGAAAGGGACAGAATGTTAGAGAATACTCGCAGTGAGCTACTTCATATCCGGAGTAAATGGGAGAAACTAATTAGGAAGTGTGAAAGCCTGTTGGACAGTGATGATAGTGAGGATGAGAGTGGATAGGTGTGTGGGTAAAGACTTGGACTGGGACTTGTGTGTTTGTATGAATGTGTGCGTGAATGTGAAATACAGAGCGGGGGATAGATCACTCTGTGGCAATGGACGAACATGCCACTTAGTGATCTATCCCCCGTTCTGGTAATGTTTTTGGATGGCCTTGACCCACTTTACCAAGGCTAGCCAGTACCCCCACCACTGATAAGTGTATATATACGGGTATTGATGTGCAGTTTGGTTATTCTGCTTTGTACCGCTTAGCTGAATACTACATCTTAACATGGCTTCCAACTCTAGGTCTTCCTCTTCTTCAAGAAGGCGTGCTGCCAACGTCCTGCCTGCTACTCGTGGACCTGCTCGACCATTCCATAGCATAACTGTTGCTCGGGCAAACGCCTGCAAAGCTCCGATGCTACGGACCTTGCTGGAGGTGAGCCAAGACGGGCAAGGCTTGCTCAGTCCTGGTCAACGGCAGGAGCAAGAAAGGCGTATGGCGTACTTTAGGCTGCAGGGTGTAGTTCCCAGCTTGAAGTTAGGTGATCCCAGAGTAGCAAGCATCAACGAGGCAGCAGACTACATATCACACCTTCACAGTGTTTTAGAAGTAAAGGACCAACAGATTGAAAACCTAAAAGAACAATTGAAACAATTTAATTTTAACCCGATGGAGTTTGTAGAAACGGAGATGAGTGATAGTGATGATGAAGGAAGTGAATATATATTAGGTATGTAATGAAAGACTTGGACAGGGACATGTGTGTGTGTGTGTGTGTGTGTGTGTGTGTGTGTGTAGAATACAGAGCGGGGGATAGACTACTTTGCGGCAATGGACTAGCATGCTGCTTAGTGGTCTATCCCCCGCTCAAAGGGTACTTTTGAATGACCTTGACCCACTTTAAACGAAGGACAACCGGTTAACTGGTATAAAAGAGGGGGTCTGTACATCCCGACTTCATTCTGCTTTGGACCTTCCAGTGGAACGCTAGAAAATGAGTGGATCACTGATCATTGGTAAGGAGTGGGAGTATGTAACCATAAACTATTTAAACTGTAGAGGGATGTTGAAGAAGGTGTATGATAATGTTAAAAGAATGGTTGTTGAAGAAGGTAGGGTAGTGATTGTAGCGTGGAAGAAGAAGCAGTATACAGGACAACAAGTGAGAGCAAGTGACTTTGGGGGGAATAGTGTGTTTCAAATTGGACGAGCGAACTTGGTTAATTTGGACATTGTGTTTTGGGACTTGGAAAGGTTAATTGAAAATAGTGGCAAACATGGGGAACTCTTAATTGGCAGGGAGGACAGAGTATATGAGTAAGTGTAAAAGACTGGGGGCTTATGTGCGTGTGTGTGTGTGTGTAAAGACTAGGACTTGTGTGGAATACAGAGCGGGGGATAGATCACTTTGCGGCAATGGACTAGCATGCTGCTTAGTGGTCTATCCCCCGCTCAAAGGGTATTATTGGATGGCCTTGACCCATATAAAGGTAGAGGGGGAATGGGTAATGGGAGGGGGAAATTGGTATATATGTAGGACTGATGAATAAAGCATTTAGTCAAGCATTTGTCTAGACACTATCAACAACGATGGAGAGCTTCAGTGTTGAGTTCATCCTCTTGGAAGAAGACATCAACGAAGTGGTGGAACTTATAGAGGATAAGACCAGCCAGGGCACATTGGAACTTGTGAATTGCGAACCGTTGGACAATGCCGCAATCGATAAGATTGCATATTTCATGATGCATTTGTATAACGAACAAACAACCAATATGGAGTTTGTGCAGTACCTTTATCAAAACCAAGTAAACGTGCGAGTGACAATTACTTGGTGGCAGTAATAATAAAGTGTAACATATGGATGTGGACTTGGATGTGGACTTGGACTTGAGTGTGGTCTGCGGAATAGAGCGGGGGATAGATCACTTTGCGGCAATGGACTAGCATGCTGCTTAGTGGTCTATCCCCCGCTCAAAGGGTATCTTTACGTGACCTTGACCCACATAAAATGTATAGTTGGTGGGGGTATAAAAAGGGCAAACCAATTGGATAGATACACCACTTTCATACCATGGCTCCACTTGACAACACCGTGTTCCATCGCGACAGAATTTTTTCAATTCTGGAGGTAATACCTGTAGAAGTTATAGAAGCAGAGGACCAACTACCTGCGGTTGACCAGGAAGAGGAGGAGGAAGAAATTATGGATATTGAAACGGACTCTGACGAAGCTGGTTTAACGGATAATGAAATGGACTTGCACGCCTACGAAACATTAGAGTCATCATCTGAGTCGGAAATTGAAGAAGAAGAAGAACAAGACACTCCTCATCGTCCAATGGATAGGACGTTAGTAGCCAGAAGAATTATGTATTGTCATCGCTACCTATTTCGTGATGAGAATGATTCCGACTCTGATGGTGATGTTTCACCTTTGTAAAAAGTTTAAACAAAAAGTTAAAAAAAGAATGTGAGCGGGGGATAGAGCACTTTGTAGTAAATGATGCTGCTTAGTGCTCTATCCCCTGCTCAAAATAATAATTCCAAATGGCCTTGACCTATATAAATTTTGCTCAAACAGACGTCTTTAAAAAAACTTGTACAAATTATTGAATCTAGACCAAATATCATCAATTTATCAAGCCTACTGATAAATTTATTACAAACGGTTGTGTAAAGGCTAAATTTAGCACATGATTGATAACCTGTTTCTATATGACGTCACTTTCCCCACCTATCTGCCTCGGATATAAAGGATCCCTGTGGAGTGCGCTGCTCATTATTGCGTGGACATTCACAGAGTGTGCATTCAAAGCCAAACTGTTTGAAATGGCTCTTTGCGACATTTGTGGGGAAATCTTTCAAGACGAAGATCTTTTCACCCTACACAGAGAATTACATGAAGACGAAGATAAAAAAGAAGATATTACCATGGATGAAATAGACTTAGACTCAATTGACCGGTTTTTGGAAGAGCATCAGAAGCAGACGGAATACTGGGACAGCTATCTACAGCAAATGCAAAGAAGAAGACCTAGTGTGATACAATTTGCTGGTGCTGGACCATCTACTGCTACAAGACCTATTGAAGAAGAGGACACCGAAGAAGAGGACACCGAAGAAGAGGATATGGAAGAAGAAGAAGAACTGGAAGATGTAAGACAACTGCGCACCACGGCCTTGCCAGGACGAGTTGTAACACATTTTAAAATTAATAACGTTCAATTGGAACTGGAAACATTCATAACCCAGGCTAAGGAACTTGTTGGTCAAACTTTGAGGGAAGAATTACAAAGGCTAAATTTTATTAAATTTGGAATGGTGTTAGAGGCTATGTTTAACAATACTGATGGTGAAACAGCATTGAGAGCATTCATTACCAAAAATCGAACCCTTACCTTCACCTCCGACATTGATGATATTATTGAAGAATGCTTGGAGGAACTTATAACCAAACTCCAAGAACATGAAGGAGGAGGATCTGGATGGACTTTGTCATCAATCGAAGGTATGGATGTTAGGGTTCATAAACATGGATATGGTTTAAGAGGTAGTAGTTTTATCCCTGTACCAAAGAAGATCCAAAACACTAACTCGTGTAGAAATGTTCAAAATGAGGGTAATGAATGTTTCAAGTATGCAATGTTAACCAAGTATGTTAAAAACAATCCTTGTAGAGTTGGTAGAGAATACTACGAGAATGAACACCGCTACAACTTTCAAGGTCTTACTTACCCAGTTACTTTAAAAGATATTGACAAATTTGAAAAGAAAAATCCTGGCGTTTCAGTCAATGTTTTTGGTCTGGATGATTCGAACAACGTTTATCCTTTGCGGGTAGTAAAGGTTGAGCAAAGAAACCACACGGATTTGCTATTGATAACTAAGGGTGAAATTTCTCATTATGTATGGATAAAGGACTTTGAAGCCTTAGTTGTAAAACAATTGACCAAAAGAGTAAATAGGATTACAGTTTGCAAGAGATGTTTCTGCTTTTCTTGGAAAGATTCAAGACATGGAGGATTGGACTGGTTGTCGGAACATAAAAGACTTTGCAACGAAAATTATGAAGTAAAGATAAGTCTTCCACCGCCTACCCGAGCTACAATACAATTTAACAAGACAGTTCACCAATACCGAATTCCACTAGTGGTCTACGCAGATTTTGAATCAACGTTAGTACCACAGGAGCTGCCGGACGGCGAAGTGACTAGAAGAACAAAATATCAGTTGCATCAACCCAACAGTTTTTGTTTACTAGTTAAATCAACCTTGTCTGAAAACCAATTGCAAGACTATGGTTTAACATCCACTCCAATACTCTACCGTGGTGAAGAAGCCGCTAAGTATTTTGTAGACCAACTGTACGATATTGCTGGAAAGGTTCAACGCTTGTTCGTTAATATTGTACCTATGGAACCTTTAAACCAAAATCAACAAGAAGAATACAATTCAGCATCAAGATGTTATTTATGCAAAAAGAGCTTCAGTGAAGAAAATCCAAAAGTAAGAGATCACGATCACCTGACAGGGTTATACAGAGGAGCTGCTTGTAATTCATGCAATATAAATTACAAACTGCCAAACTTTATTCCTGTCGTTTTACACAATCTTAGCGGCTACGACTCCCACTTTATTATCCCGGAGTTAGGAAGAGATGACGGTAAAATTGATGTTCTTGCTACAACATTGGAAAAGTACATTAGCTTTTCAAAAACAGTAGGTAAAATTAAACTTCGCTTCGTAGACTCTTACAGATTTATGGCATCTAGTTTAGCCAAATTGTCAGAGAACCTAAGAAGAGAAGACCTAAAAGAAACCAGAAAAATTGTACCTGAAGATAAATTAGACCTAGTATTACGGAAAGGAGTTTTCCCCTATGATTACATAACGTCTGCAGAAAAATTCGAAGAAACCAGTCTGCCACCGATTGAAGCCTTCAACAGCAAATTAAACGAAAGTGAAATCACCGTTGAAGACTACAATCATGCTTGTAATGTTTGGAACCAACTAAACATTCAAACCTTAGGGGAATATTCTGACTTTTATATAAAATTGGACGTAACTCTGCTGTGCGATGTGATGGAAGAATTTCGAAACACCTGCTTCTCCGCCTATGGACTGGACCCTCTACACTCGTACACATCTCCAGGATTAGCATGGCAAGCTATGCTAAAGTCAACCAACTGTCGACTGGAACTTCTAACGGATATTGATATGGTGCTTATGATGGAATCTGGTGTACGGGGCGGTTTGACACAAGCTGTAACACGTCATGTCAAAGCCAACAACAAGTACATCCCCGGCTTCGACGAGCAACAACCATCGGTCTACCTTGGCTACTTTGACGCAAACAACCTTTATGGTTGGGCAATGTCAAATCCGCTTCCCTACGCTGACTTCAAATGGATTGACCCGGCCGCCATCGGTGACATCTCACAGATTCCGAAAAATGGTCCAAAAGGCTATATTTTGGACTGTGATTTTGAATATAAGGAGCACCTTCATTACCATCACTACGACTTGCCTCTCCTAGCCAAAACTGAAGTTTCACCGACAGGAAGATGGCCAAAATTGATGATGACCTTGGAGAATAAAGATCGCTATGTGGCTCACTACTGGGTAGTTCAACAGGCTCTCGAATTGGGTCTACGTATAGTGAGAATTCATAGAGCAATTGAATTCACCCAGTCTTGTTGGTTGAAACCATATATTGATTCCAACACTACAAGAAGAGCTGCAGCGACAACAGCATTTGAAAAGGACTTCTATAAATTAATGAACAATGCCATCTTTGGGAAGACCTTGGAGAACAAAAGAAAACACAAAAATGTAAAATTAGTGAGTGATCCTAGGAAATTGGAAAAATTAGTGCAAAAACCAAATTTCGGAACATCCATGATTATAAACGAAAATCTAGTTGCTGTCAGTATGAAGAAAACAACAATAGTCATGGACCGTCCGTTATACATAGGTATGTCGATTTTGGACATAAGTAAAACCCTGATGTATGATTTCCATTATAACAAAATGGTTAAACACTACGGAAGGGAAAACATTGGAGTCGCATACATGGATACGGACGCGTTTATCTACTGGATAAAGACTTTGGACATGTATGAAGACCTAAGGACCTTTCCATACAAAGAAGATTTCGACTTTTCTGACTATCCGAAGAACCATCCAAATTTTAATGAAAAAAATAAAAAAGTAATTGGAAAATTTAAAGATGAAGCAAATGGAATGCCTTTAGAAGAAATAGTGGCGCTGATGGCAAAATTGTATTCATTTAAGATGTACCACGAGAACAACACACCGACAGTGAAAAAAGCAAAAGGAGTGAAGACATCTTATTTGAAAAAACACGTAACATTTGACCACTACAAGACTTGTTTGTTTGAAGATACTACAATATCAGCAACATTCAACAATATCCGAAGCTTCAAGCATCAAGTCTACAGTGTCACCGAAATTAAAAAAAGCACTGTCAGCTCGGGATGATAAAAGACATATTTTGCCTGACAAAATCCACACTCTTCCTTTCGGCCATTACTCCCTAAACCCTATCAACTAGTAACCTATTCTTCGTCCTTCTACAACTTCGACCTTATTCCTTTCTCCTTCCGTAAAAAAATGGGGAACACGGCAAGTCCAACGCCGTGTTCCCCATTTTTTTACACAAGTTTGGATGACCTTGACCCATATAAATGATGTGAATATTTAAAACAACATTCATTGTGATTATACATGTGATACAACAAACATTGAAACCTGCAATATGAAGGACTTGAAGCAACAAATTGTCAACGAACTTCATAAACCTGCAAGAAGAAAGTTTTCACGAAGAAATACGGTGATAAAAGGAATTAATGATTTATATCAAGCAGATTTAATAGAAATGATTCCTTATAGCAAACAAAATAAAGGATATAAATACATATTAACTGTTATTAACTGCTTTTCAAAAATGGCAGATGCTTTACCGCTAAAAGATAAAAGTGGTAAAAGTGTTACAAAAGCAATGGAAATAGCTATACAAAGAGACAAACAAGTAGTGGGGAATGGCTACAGTTGGCCCAGGTCAAGGTCAGGCGGTTGTAAGTGTTGTAGGGGTAGTAGCGGCTGGGTTTTTTTTTGACAGTGATGGGTGGGTTTTGGAAGTGGGTCAAGGTCATCCGGAGGGGTTTTTAAAAAAGGTGAGCCCCGAGGGGTTAGATTGAAGGTGGGTAAAAATTTATTTAATCAAAGAAAAGTAGTGGTTTTATTTGAGGAAGCGTTGGAGTGTTGTTTACTGGCGATGGAGTGGTAGATGCTAAAGGTGATAGCGATGAGAAGATAAAAACATACTATCCACAGTACGCATTTGAATAGTCGTAAAAGCTGAATCATTTCTTGTTGATTCTTTGTTTCTAATTGTAGTCTGTTGATTTCGAGTTTGAGTTTATCCTCTTCCAATTGTGACGTAAATGAAAAATCATCCATCATCTTCGTGTATTAAATGTATGCAGGTAAAAATTGGAGCGGTGTTGATGGTGAGAAAGTTGGCGATGAAATGAGAAACAGAGATAGGGACAGGTTATATATTACTGTAAAAATAGTGGGGGGTAAAGAAAATAATTGTAGTCGACTAAACATCATTATTAGCTGTGTCGGGTGTTGCAGCTTTGGAAGATGGAAGACTATTATCTGGCAGCTGTAAAACTTCGACGTCTTCGCTTTCCATGTTTTCGTAATCAGAAGAATTGTAGGAAACTTCCACAGTGATAGTAATGGTGTTATTTGGAGTGTTTATTAGATCACTTAAAATTTGAAAAATATTTTGTAAGTCTTCCTGTGATTGAATAAGAAAAGTACATTTACTTGTTGTTAAAGGAGAGGAGCTCATTGTTCGGAAGTTGGCAAACAAATGGTGAGCGATGGTCAGAGGGTCGCTTATATGTGGGCAAAGGTGGTGGAGGGGGAAGTAGAGGGGTGGGGGTGGTAGAGTGGTGGGGGAAGGATGATATAATCATATGCGAACCGGCGGCCAGAGCATTTTGCCGCAAAATCCCATTTGGGTAGGTTATGGGTGGTGTGTAGAAATAAGTATTAGCTGTAATATAAATTAGAAACACTAATAATTTTTATAAATTAAATATTAAATTTATATTTAACCAGAGCTTGCATTTCTTGTTCCTCGTCGTTTAATTCAACAATTTTAACACCATTAGTTGTCTGTTCCTCTTCCTCTGCACTTTGCGACGATGAAGACATGGAGGTGGCAGAAGAAGATGATGAGGATGAAAATATTTTGGTAGGATTGACGTATTGCACTGTGATGTTGATCCATCTTAAAGGATAGTTATCAATGAGTGTGAGTAAGTTTTGGAATAGGGCTTCCATCTCTTCTCTGTCGGTAACTAAATGTTGAAAGGAAATGAATTTATCATCCATGTTGTTGTCAGTGCGAGTAATGAAATAAGAATGAGAAGCGTATTGAATGATCCGTAGAATATATGTTGTAAAAAATAAGTGGTGGGGGTAATCTCAAGGTCAATCAAATGGAATTTTAAAAAAGGGCTGCAGTCAGTGACTACAGCTATACATCTGAAGCTTCAACAGGATCAGTAGACCAATCAGATCTGTACTTGCACGCATTTATGATGCATGTACAAAAGTCGTCTTTATAACATGCATTACACTCTCGGCAATTAACAATTTTTTCTGGATGAAATTTGATACATCTCTGGGGACAGCAAGTGTGGAAGTATCTTGATTTATAAATCTTGAAGGTTCGCAATTCTGGTGGTGGTAGTTGTTTTGTCTTGCATTTGCAGTAACAAGATCCGAAGAATTCACATTTTCTACAAGCTAATCCGTCTACCATCCATCTTCCTATATCGGTACATTTTTGTTCACAACAATAGCGTGGTTTGTATTTGTCTTTCTTGTTTTCCATGTTGACGCTTCTAAGTTTAGCCAAGAAATGAAGGTGTATAGTGTAGGATAGTGTGTTTTATAGACTAGAAAAAGTGGTGGGGGTAATCTCAAGGTCATCCAAATGGAGTTTTAAAAAAGAACATCTTACAAGTGTAAGATGTTTTTATTTAAGATAGTGAGTTTTCATTCTCATTTTCTTTCTTTATATCTTGTTTGTATTTTTCTTTTTCTTCTTTAGCCATAGCAATGAGATCTTCAGTGGATAGTGGATGTACTTCAGGAAATTTTAGAATTAATTTTGGTTGGAATCCTTCTTTAGTCAATACTTGAAGATCGGACGTCATTTGTTGTACACTTTGATAGTCTTTTCCGTAGATTTTTCCATTGAATTCAATCATCATTCTGTACAACATGGTAGTGGTAGTTGTTTTCGCTGCGTCAGTTGGGAAGCAAATGATGATTCTGTTTAGGTTACGCGTTCCTTTTATAGATGCCACAGCGACCACTCAATATTATTCAACATTAGTAATATTTCTGGAACTTAACATTACTTTGAGTAGATGGTGTTGTAGTTGAAGGTTGTGTGGAAACAAATACTTCTTCATTGCAGAATTTTTGTTTAGGAAACATCCTCATGTTGTTAGCGTAAACATCAATATTTAAACGATAACCACCGGCAAGTAACACTCGCAATTCATTAGTAAAATCGTCAAGTTCTTCAAAAGTTGTGATGGTGGTAGTATCATATGATGCACACTTAACCTTAAGAGACATGTTGTTATTTGTAATAACTGGAGAGCCAACAGAGATGTGTACGGCACGAAAGGTAGTCGTAGACTGATGAGATCCTTAAGAAAATTACGTCCTTTATATACCCTCAAAACTAGGTCAAGGTCACCCAAACGTGTTTTTAAAAAAGCAACATATCGATAGTGCAGAAACACTATCGATATGTTGCCTTTTTTATTTTTTTTCATTTTTATTTTTTATTTATTTATAATCAGTTACATACATGTACAACAGTATATATAAACTACAGATTAGTTGCTAGTAGGCATAACATGAAGTGTAAGTTCAGTAGAGTTGCTTCCGCTAGGACCGTGAGCTGCTAAGTAGAGTGCGCCGGGTGAATCAGTCGTAAATCTTCATTCTGCAGCAGTTGAACGAAGCGTTTGGGAAGAAATACTTGAAATTTTGGTTCATCACCAGGTGTGTAGGGTGCTTCACTTAATGTACAATTGATAGCGTCTCCAATTGATGTTTCCATTTTCTTAATAGTGTGAATAATATAATGTTTCTCTTCCTTCAATTCTGAACATTTTTTTGTCGGTAGTATAGTAGATTTAGAATGTTTGT